>AP028433.1:7713685-7778863 GCA_036509395.1 Antheraea yamamai
TAATTTGACAAGGTTTCTTTTATAATCAGGGTGGGATAACGTCCGCCGGACACGCTAGTATGTTATAATCTTTTTTTTATATCACAGGAGGCATACGAACAGGTGGGTCACCTGATGTTAAGTGATCTTCACCGTCCATACACAGTAGCAACACCAAGGGACTTGCAAGTGCATTGCTAGCCTGTATTTGGGGAGAAGGGAGGGGGAAGGCGGGGGTAAAGGAAGTTTCCGGCGCTCTCACTGACCGAACGAAACGCAACAATGCAAGCACTGTTACTTCACGTCGGTGTTCTGTGGGTCGGGTGGTAATAATCCGGATGAGCCATTCATGCTGAAACCAGTAATAGCTTCAGCGTAGCTCTACCACCTACAAAACATCTTATGACAGATACAAAATCTTTACTTATATTATAAATTCGAAAGTGTATTTGTTAGTTTTTTACATTTACACACCTTAATTACTCAACCGATCATCGGAATTTTCCGTATACGTTGTCAGGCGTACAGAAACGAATAGGGTGTCCTTTGTCTAGAAAAAAATGTTGTCTTAAATATACCAGATGAGAGTAAATGTGTGCGTGTCGATTCACCAATGAATAGCCAAACGCATTTAATCAATTTGTGAATACAGTCGATAGTGAGTGGTAAAAGGAAGTAGCTCGCTCCGCTCCGCTCCGCAATAGTTCCCTTTTCTTTTATTTCCTTTCATAAATAACTTATGCAGGCGTCCTTACCTCGTTATTGCACTTTGACAAATAAAAAAGTTATTTCCTGGTTTTGTAGTCGTTGGTTACGAGTAAACTTAATACTGAAATGAATTCTTACTTTAGATTACTTGTCTCTAGTTTCTTCTTCATTTAGTTTTAATAAAATAAAAGTCATAATCATTCATCAGTCATAAACACACATAATAGTTATAGTACAGGTCATAATCCACCAAACTGGGAATTTCAAAAATGGACAGACTAATTTCAAGAATACTGTCAAACTATAGCAATTTCAAATCTAAATTGTATTAATAAGAATAAAATCTCCCACAACACTACATGAAGGTGGTTATTTATTTAAATTTCTATACCCTATTTCAAATAAATGCAGCTTCAGCAATAGTTAAGTTATGAAACGGTAAATCTATACAAAAACTCAAAAGAGGATAAATGTTAGGTCTATGGTATGGTAGGTACTATTAGGTTTTCTCACAAAGCGCTAGATGATGCGGGTAACTTGTATTGCTTTTTAATAGAAAATTGTGATCTAAATTGCTTATAATTTCGATACTCAAGTATTCAATTCGAATATTTTTCACATATAATTACTAAATACTAGTATATGTAATGACTTCGACGCAGTTAGGTATGCTTAAACAAATTTGGTATAAAGTACGTCTGTTACGCATGGAGTCGATTACGTGACTACGCCACGCGACGTGTTGCCACGATAACATATGCATTCACAATCTTCTTGGTAAAGCTCGGTTCTTATCGGACCCAACACGCCCTTGTAGGATACACTACGCCGTATGAACTATCCGCACTATTACTTCATTCTCTCTTAACGTGCTTTTTAGCCATACTTTGTATAATAACTGATCAGCGCGTAAAGGTCGTAACGTGATATTAGATAACCTTCCTTAATAAATAGACTATAAAGTGTAAAAATAACTTTTCAATTCTGACTTAGCTCGATGGGCATTCGTTACAATCAAGCAGAGACTGCCCTTAAGCCCTTATGCTAGTAGTCACTCGGCTGAGTGGTTTAAGCACTCGCCAAAATATGCCCGGTGAAGCTGTAAAGATTCATAAGCCAAACAGCTTGCAGACTGATCGAAAAAAAACCTGAGAAAAAAAACAAAAGAATAATATCTTGAGTTTTAGAAGACGACGACTAAGCAAATTTGTGGTCATTCTAAGATTAGACCTGTGTATAGTTTATCCGATTTTTGAAGGTTGGTGTACCAATATTTTTAGTAGCTTATGGTTATGTTTATTAGTTTAAGTTTATTTACTTACAGACGCCAATTATATGGAACGACAACAAATAACAAACCGTTAACGAGTAACTGAGCGCTTGAAAAATATTTTCATAATGTTGACATCGAGCGAAAACACACAGACAACATTTATTGTTTACAATATTGATTGGGTTTTTTATTGTTGTCCAGAAATAGCATAATTATTACGTTATATCAAGTAGATTATGTTACAAAAAACGACAAACCTCAAAAAGCAAGATCCTAGTAAATGAGATTGTAACTAATGTACTGTATTCTACCATCTGTGTGTAAAAGAGCTCTTCTGTTACTTAAAGAGGGTTCAGGACAAACAGGTCACCTTGGTATAAGTAAACAAGACGTCTTGTTACTCACTCTTAGTGCACTTTAGCGTTATTTCTCGGTACGACTTAACCGAGGCTCATTCTCAGTAAAGGATCTATCTTACATCTAAATTTTGTTACGTAATGAGAATAACAGATGGAATTCAGTTCAGCTCGTGATGGTAATGTAGAGATAATAATTGGCCCCGGATTTACGATTTTTTTATATATCATAGGACGCAAACAAACAGGTGAGTCACCTGCTATTAAGTGATCACCACCCTCCCTAGATACTTGCAACACCAGAGGAGTCGCAAGTGCGTTGCCAGCCGGTGTTTGGGAGAAAGGGAAGTGGGGAAATGGAGAGGGGGGGAAAGTTGGGTATCCAGTGCTCTCACTGACCGAACGAAACGCACAACAATGCAAGCACTGTTATTTCACGTCGGTTTTCTGTGAGAGGGTGATACTACCCCGGGCGAGCCGACTCATTCATACTGAAACCAGTAATAGCGTTAGCGTGGCTCTAACACCTACAAAAACCGATGTTTACAAGCCAGGACAGAAACTGTAAAAAATAGTAGTGCCCCTCTCTCCAAAGCTTGAGATCAATTACTTTAAAAAAGACAATTTCTGTAAAAGGAAATTATTAATACGCTAAGTCTCGAATGGTGTGGGCTTGTGTGGCACCTTTTTCTTACAAGTCGACGGTGAGCCAAGAAGACTTCTGAATACTAGGCGCTTTGTAGAGCAATTTTTTATTTTTATTTTGAATAGTGTGTATGCATGTGCCTGTGTGTGTATTTTTATTAGAGTGCCATAACTTTCACATTGTTTTTTTTAAATTTCATTGACTTCTACAGAATATACACCGGCATTTATTTAGAACGCGGGTAAGATCACGTCAAGTGGACCTCCCGGTTACCACTTGGAGATAGAATTTAGATCAAATTATTTTATTATTAATATTAAAAAAAAATATTTCAACCAAACCTATCGAGATACTTTTATATAATATTCAAAACGAAATATTATTTATTTATTATAACTAACATGCTTAATAAACTTTTAATTTTACAAATGGGAGTTTAGATGCCTTCTCGGTCCAATAAAGATTTTTTTTCCTTAATCACATGCATGAAACATTTAAGTTTATTGTGTTGAAATAAAATTTCACTACTCTGCGCAAAGAAGTACTTCAAGAAGAACTAGCTGATACCCGCGATTTCGTCTGCGTTATTTATTATCTTAACAATATATTTTATGCAAAGAGGAAAAGACAAGAAATAATTAAAAGCAATTAAATTAATTTCTTTATAAATAATGTTATACGTTTACTTCCTCTTTCATTACATTACGTCACACCGCTTGGTCCACTTCATATATAGCTCCATATGCAGTACCTACAAAAATCATAGTTTCTTAAAATTAATAAATGTACATATATGTATCATGATAACTTTTGTAAATAAGAAAAAAGTGCTTAAAAGTAAAACTTGAAATATGTGATTGCTATATATAAATTATATATCTACACATTCCACATGAATCACTTTAATCACTACTGGTGAAAACCGCGTGAAAATCTGTTCAGTAGTTTTGGAGGTTATCGCGAACAGACAGACAGACAGACGTGGCAGAGGACTTTGTTTTATAATGTGATATATTTTAGAAATATTTTGTTTAGCTCTTTACAATATATAGGGGTTATTAAACTTTCCTATTATCACTGAATCAATGCTCCGAAGTAATCTTAAAAGACGCACGCACCTACGGCCGTAGTTGAAGGAACGGCAAAGTACCGTTCTAATATTTGTTCAACTACTTAACTCCGTACTTCATTAGCAAGTTGCCCTATTAATAATTCAACAGGATTAGTTAAATTATTCTGTTAATTGTGTTACTGTAGTATAGATTAATTGAAGTTTCAAAATTCCCTGAAATATTTATTGAATTAGAAGAAGTAAGTTAGATCACAGCTCGGTTAACACAGTAATAGACAGGCTTTAAGATACTACAAATGAAAAAAAAATCTTCAATATCAAAGAAAGATACAAAACAGGGTGCGTCGTAAAGATACACGATAACTAAATCTTTTGTATTACAGAGAAACGTTTTTCTTTAGTCCGGTGAAGCTGTAAAAGTCCGTCAGGTAAACAGCGAAATCAGTTCGAAAAAAAAAAGTTATACAAAAAAAAAATACAACAAAAAGCCAACGACACGCGGTGTTCCCAAACGGTCACCCATTCAAGTATAGACCGCGCCCGCCGTTGTTTAATTTAGTCATCGGACGAGAATCGCCGTTTTCAACACTCTACCCGACACAGTGTTTACCCCCACCACTTTTTGTTACACAAAAAATTTGCCGATCAGAACTTCTAAGCCTTCCCATAGCATGTTTCCGTTCAAAAAGAAAAAACAAATGGCACTAAAAAGTGAAAAATAGTTAAATTATTATGTAAACCTAAAAGACAAAAATGTACGAACTCTTTTGTATCGTGTAGGTGCATATATTTTTTTTAAATATATTATATATAGGAGGCAAATGAACAGGTGGGTCACCTGATGTTAAGTGATCACCACCGTTCATAGAAACTAGCAATACCTGGGGAGTCGCAAGTGTGTGGAGGAGAGAAGGGAAAAAGGGGAGAGGAGGTGGTCCTCCGGCACTCTTACTGACTGAACGAAACGCAACAATGCAAGCACTGTTACTTCACGTCGGTTTTCTGTGAGAGGGTGGTACTACCCCGAGCGAGCCGACCCATTCATGCTAAAACCAATAATAGCTTCAGCGTGTCGGTACTACTTACAAAAAGTAGGTTTATGTGGGCATAGTATTCAAATCACTTATTAACTTACTTATGTACATATGCACTACCTAATAATCTATTTGAAGTTGGTGCCAATTATATTAATTAAATGGGACCACTACTGAGTATAACTAATTCTAATAAAAACAACCATTAAGGTTCAAAATTGATGAAGATATCAATTAGCACACATAAATACAGCCGGCCATAGAATCTCCTTTTAAGAAGTCGTTTAATGAAATGTTTCCTGTCTTTCGGTTAGTATACTTCTAATTCGGAAACCATTAAACCGAATTACAGGATCCTTTTTTTAATCAGTATATGCCCTGATCAGGTTTTTTATTAACATATAGAATAAGTTACGAGATTAAAAGTAAATTAAATCACACAAAATGGCCGCCAAAATACTTACCTAAAGCACTGAGTATTAATTAATGTAATGCAATAGAAAAATATTTACAACTCGGTGATACCTGCGGGTTCGTTTGTGTCGTTTATTACCTTAACAGTATATGGTATCTATACTTAATATTGTAAACTACTGGTCCGATTTGAAAAATTATTTCAGTGTTAGATAGCTCATTTATCGAGGGAGGGTATAGGCTATATATCATTACGTAAGACTAATAATAGCGAAGCTCCCATGAAGAATATTTCAAAATCGTTTTTTTTTCTTTTGAGAGCTATCACTGCGTGTCGCCGTTAGCCCAAACTAACTAATCCACGCGGACGAAATCGCGATCGGAAGGTATCATAATATATAAAGGAAAAATATGAGAATCATATGACTTCTTCACGACAAGAAAACACATATCTCTGAATATTATCGAAAATTCTAAATACTTTAAATGAAATTAAGCCATCGTGATAAATTTGACCAAATGTCTAAGATGTAAATCTGAGAATAATCGATCTAAATTTATCACGTTGTTTTTGCGTCATGCGCACACAACGACAGACTCTATCATTTTATTTATGTGTAATAATTACATAGTATAAAACAAAGTCCCCTACCGCGTCTGTCTGTCTGTCTGTTCGCGATAAACTCAAAAACTACTGAACGGATTTTCATGCGGTTTTTACCAGTGGATACAGTGGTTCATGAGGAAAGTTTTAGTATATAATTTGACAAGGTTTTTTGTTATAGTCAGGGCGGGACAGCGCCTGCCGGGCCCGCTAGTATCTTATACATATAGACAAAACCCTTGACTTAGTAAACCGACTATTTAATAAAAAATCATTTTCTAAAGAGGAACGGTAGTTAATCGAGATTTTATCAAAATATAAAAACTCTCCGGCTTTATTTTATTACTTTAGAAATGTAGATTACTAGGTATTTCATATATGAACAAGACGAAAATTTTCCGTTAACTGACTTATTTATGGTTTCCTAGTAAGTATACTGTTTTAGTATCTATCAGATTTATTTGCAAATTCCAGTAACGATTTTTGTGATTCTTCTACTGGAGTAGATTATATACTTTGGGAAAGTATTGAATGTATAAAATAGTACTGAACATCTCCTGTAAGTATCGTATTTATGTTACATGTAAAGATGTCACATACTTCTTTGTAGATCTATAAAAGGGGAATATCCCAACATACATTGTTTTGTTATATCTCAAAAGGATTAGGCAGCGTTTTCGATGAAAACCCCCCGGCGATTTAACTTTTTCCGACATTTCCAACAGTTATCGTTGTATTTCAACCAATTTACACAAAACCTTGACAAATTATATACCAAAACCTTCTTCATGAATCACTTTATCGACTGATGAAAACAGCATGAAAATCCGTTCAGTAGTATTTAAGTTTATCGCGAACAGACAGACAAACAGATAGACGTGGCAGAGGACTTTGTTTTATATTTTGTAATAATGATGTAATAATACCTATATAACTTTCAGTAATTATACAGATTGTTAGCTTACTCAAGCGCAACGTACATATTCAATTAATTAATCTATTCGATAGCATTATCTATTGTCCTTTATAAAGTAAAACAATGAAGAACTATCTCTCTGTAAGATAAGCCGGTTATAAACCATTTGTAAAATATCTAAAGAAAAACTCAAATCTCTATTCTCTAACAGACTTGAAACAATAAATTACTTCGTCTGACGTCAGAGCACATGTTCGTAGCTTATGATTTTTATTACAATTTTCACTCGTGCGGCTACTAATAAGTACTTGTTGAATGTCATGAATAAAATGTGTATTTGAGTTTATATAATCATTACATAGTATAAAACAAAGTCCCCTACCGCGTCTGTCTGTCTGTCTGTTCGCGATAAACTCAAAAACTACTGAACGGATTTTCAAGCGGTTTTCACCAGTGGATAAAGTGATTCATGAGGAACGTTTTGGTATATAATTTATCAAGGTTTTTTTATAATCAGGGCGGGACAACGTCTGCTGGGCCCGCTAGTCATATATATAATAATACTTGATAGAGAAAGTGAACTTTAATAAAATGTAGCTGATAGTTAACTATGGTTGGCTGATAGTTGTTAACTAAACATCTTTACTTTCTATCAGGTTAAATTGTGTGTAAATTTAGTGATGTAGTTAGGTGAAGCTGTTAAGGACTTTCTCAGCTAATAGCGTAATCAGTTCGAAATAAAAATTCATGTTTAATTGTGCCTAAATTTAGTGATGTAGTCCGGTGAATCTGTTAGGGCCTTTCTAGGCTAATAGCGGAATCAGTTAGAAATAAAATTTCATGTTTAATTGTGCCTAAATTTAGTGATGTTGTCCGGTGAAGCTGTTAAGGCCTTTCTAGGTTAATAACGTAATCAGTTCGAAATAAAAATTCATGTTTAATTGTGCCTAAATTTAGTGATGTAGTCCGGTGAATCTGTTAGGGCCTTTCTAGGCTAATAGCGCAATCAGTTCGAAATAAAAATTCATTATTAATTGTGCCTAAATTTAGTGATGTAGTCCGGTGAAGCTGGTAAGGCCTTTCTAGGCTAATAACGTAATCAGTTCGAAATAAAAATTCAAGTCACAAATAATTCTAAGACATCATTTCAACAATGACAAATAAAGTCATTCTGTACGAAGGTAACATTGACTTTTTTATTTCGAATGTAAATAAAACCATGAAATAAATTAAAAATATTCCTCTTCCCGCAACGTTTTGCCCTAATCAGTTGAGAATAATTAACATCACTTGAACCGTTTAGTAGGTTTCTTTACTAAATAGGATTTTGATTAAAAGAAAGACTTTGTTAATTAGAACCACTTGTTAATTTTTCAAAAGCAATTTACCTACATAATTAGATGGCACAATTTCTCACTAATTCTATATATATTTAGTAACTTTATTTTCTCATCTAAATTTTAACATTAGGTACAGATCTAATAAGAAACATATATGAACTCCAATATTTAGGTATAGCATACATACTTAAAGTTGATTGTTTCAATAATTAATCAAGTATTTGTATGGTACAACAATTTACGTTCTAACAACCCACATAATAGCGAAGAGGCCTATCACCTAATATATATGTAAACAGAATACATTAGCGAACAACATCACTTTGTGTCTGGGATGTTAATATGTACAAAAGTCCACTCAACTGTCTTTATCGGGTTTATATTTTTCAGGCAATATTGCACCTTGTTAATAGGTTTCTAAGGCTAAAATACCGTGGATAAACCGCTGTGACATTTAAAACAGATATCAGCGCGCTCGTGACCGTACGCAGCACGCAAGTATTCATCATCCTGTAACCGGGTGTCGGGCGTTACAGCTGCAAAGATTAATATGTGAATTTCACAAAGGGGCCTCGCGTATATTTTATGCGAGCTTTTTGTTGGATGAGACGATATCTTTAGCCTAATGGCAAAGGGCGTGTCACCTGTTACATCGACTAATGACGTTTGAATGAAAACATTAGTAAATTGTTATTATCTTGTCATATTTGCGAGTGTGGACATAATTTAGGTCTATTTGAGAGCTACTTTTTTCTCGCGTCTTTTAGATGAATGTCTGAAAATACTTAAATGAACAGATTATTGTCATATTTTGAATTCTTGTTTGTATTTATTGCTGTGAAACTAATATAATATAGGACTATAGGATAACTATAGGAGCGTGTAAACCTGATCGTGGCTTGGCGCGACGTGGCGAGGCAAAACATGAACTTTGCACTAGTAACGAAATACTCAAAAACATTTGCAACCCTATCTGTATAAACATAAGATTTTAATTGTTTTGTCGACCACTCGTTATACTAGTTTTTCGCGGCACGCGCCGACGACCTAGCGCCCTTTGATAAATGCCGCCAAACACACCGCGCCTGCGCCTAGTTGAATTTTTGTTCATATTTTGTATTTAATAAAAATAAATATTTATGTAATAAAATAAATAAACAGTCATTATTTTATGGAACAAATATGTAATGCTTTATCATTTCATTATGCCATAGCTGATTCCTGTCGTAATCTGTTTTTTTAGACATATAACTTATACAAAACAATTTCGATGTTTCACATCTGCCAGGCGTCCTGAGACGGCTCAATCTTTTTTCTTCATAAATATTGATTATGATTCAGATCTTTAAATTATTTTTATTATTATATATTTCAATTATTAGATTTAGAAAATTGTATTTAAATTAACGTTAATATTTTTTACAATAAAGATATTGACGACGCAGAAAATTTAAGCGAAAATATACCTAATGAATGTGGACACAATACGTTCATCGATGCGAAATTTTATGGGACATAAGTGTTTTTAAATGAAGTGCTTCCGTCATTAGCTATATAAAATTGAACTTTTGGGTATTTAGAAGTCATATTGAAAACAAATCTTTAAAATATATGCTGAAGTTATCGAAAGGTTACAAGCAAAATTGTAATCTCTTAGAATCGTTATTATTTTGGAATTCAGAAAGATTCGTAAATTGAATTTACAATAAAAATATAGTAAATATAGAAAAATACACTTAAACGATATGAAAAAGCTTTAGAATATTGTGATATATCGCTAAACCACTAAACCGTGATTTTGCGTACGCAATCAAACAGATTAGTCCCAGCGTACCTTTTGGGGCTCTTCATAAATTCGCTTAGCCTCACAATTTAGCTTGAATAATAAATACATTGAGGTGTTGGGATACGGCTACAAATATTCTCGGTACTATACATTAACTTTTGGTATTTATTATTCGTACTTTTACTATTTGATTTATATTATTCAATTTATCGAAACTTATAAACGTATTATTCAAATAGACTGTGCCCGTGTCTTTCTTGTTGGAAAATCTTTTTGTTCTTTCATGGACATTAACGGTCTTATTACAAAAACAAAAATGAACACCGGTATAACACGAGTTTTACTAAGCAGTGCCTAAAATTTTATAACTAGTTGAAGTCATGTTTAAAATACTTTATTACAAAATCGTGATCAAGCGGTCTCTAGCTAAACATCTGATTTAAGTTTTTTATGCAAGCAATTCTAATTAACATTCGTTCAATTCGATCTTGTCATTCAAAAACGTTCTATTACATACAGATATTTTGCAAACAATTTCCATTTATGAATAATATTTTTGTTCAGATCTTCATTAAGAATATTTAGTTGTTAAATTGATTATCATTACTGTGATATTTTAGTTAAAAGAAAATGATGTATAAATAAAATAAAATAACCAATTTATAAGTTTTATATAATACGTCGCAGTGTGTAAGGTGGAACAACAGTATAAGGACATATTAAATACACTATCAGATGTCAATAGTGTCAAATAGTAGTAGTTAGATTTACTTGTGAATGTCTAAAATTGTTTAATTTATTTACTTCTTCCAAATTAATTATACATTACATATTGTACATTTCAACATCGCTGTTTAGCCTTTATGAAAATATTCTGAAAAACCTTCTCTCTGACAGTAAAAATCTTGTCAACATCGGTTTGATCGTCCCAATGATCAGCCGTGAGAATTAAGAGACACTTTACTCCAGGTACTTATTTAAATCGAATATGTAAAGAATATTTTTCCAAATATTTAAATAAATTAACCACAGAATAGATAACATTTTATAGATACATAAATCCACAAAACAATTTCTTTATAGGCATTCCTTGTAGATAGAATAAATTATTGTCGGCATTTTGTTTTCTCTTTATGTAATCACATCGAGTCCCCTCTGGTTCACGTAAACATAACTAGTGACCCAATTATTTAGTTGAGCATTTTCCCTTTCCGTTTTGCTATAGAGGGTAAGTTGCTGGAGTTAGAGTGGAAGGCGCCTTAATGAACGTGTCAGTCAGAAATCTGAGGCGATGCACCAGAGAAGATTACTAAAAAAATATACCGAGGTTATGGACTGTGAAGGCTTGGATAACTAGTAAATAGACTGGTTTTCTTACAAAATATTATTTTGGCTTCTATGCGTTTGTACTTTAATCTATACTAATATATAAAGCTGAAGAGTTTGTTTGTTTGTTTGGTTGAACGCTATGATCTCAGGAACTACCAGTCCGATTTGAGAAAACCTTTCGGTTTTATATAGCTCATATATCGAGGAAGGCTTTAGGCTATATATCATCACGTAAAAATCAATAGGAGCGGAGCACCAATAAAGAATGTTTCAAAATCGGGCACTTTTTTTCCTTTTGAGAGATATCGTTAGTGTTAATATTATATACGTTGCCATGGTAACGTGGTAAGTTTCTATCGCAAACATTTTCAAAGTTTATTTTGTTTTCCTATTCAAAATTTGTTATCTATTACGTATTATAAAAATAAAGTTTGTGTATGTACAATTAAAATAACAACTTTTTGATGAATGTATAGGGCTACAAATGACCAAAAAATTTTTTTTTTATATTATGTCTATATTTTTATATTATTTTATTTTGTCTGTTTGTTTGTTTGTTCCGGGTAATCTCCAAAACGGCTGGGCCTATTTCCGCATTGCTATTTCCAAAATGGTTGGACCGATTTTCACGGGGTGTTCACTGGTAGATAGCAAACCTCATAAAAAGTAATTTAGGTTTTTTTATTCTCCTTCGGCCGCAGTGCAATATCCGTAATGCTTGAACTGATTTTCACGGGGCTTTCACTGGCAGATAACTCACCTTATAAGAAGTAACTTAGACTATTTTATTTTGTTACTGTTTTGTTGTTGTTGTTATTTTGTTTTGTTGTATGAATTTTTTTATGAATGTTAATGAGTGATGCACTGCTACCTGTGTATTCGTCCATGTGAAATTGATCAAAAATATGTTACAACCGCGTGAGTCGTGTGCTTTACTGCACTCCAAGAATAATTATTATACATAATTGAAAGTCATATATTTGTATGCAATATGAATTATATCATCTTTTTGGCCATTTTGGCGGCCATATTGTTTTATTTACCGCGTTTGCGTCTACATAACTTAGAGATTATAGCGACGTATAAGAATAACTTAAGTATAGCAACAATATGAGCATATTATATATATATATAATAAAAGATTGAAGACATATTGTTCGATAATGTATAGCTTAAAATTTTCATTACTTTCTTATATAGTGTTAGTGAGCACTGTGTGTGGTTAATAGTAGGTTGAAGTTCCAGGTATGTTGCTGATGATAAATCCCATCCCATTCGAAATACTATTAGTATTCATATATCTAATGTACACGTTACATGTTACAGTAGATGGCGTGCATATCGTAGTTACAAATGTTTTTGAAAAAGCATTTCTGTAATGTACACACCTACTTACAATTTTACATTTCTTTAATACATTTAAAAATACGCGTGCGGAGCCGCGGGGCACAGCTAGTCTATACTAATATTATAAAGCTGGAGGTTTTGTTTGTTTGGTTGAACGCGCTAATCTAAGGAACTACTAGACCGATTTCAAAAATTATTTCAATGTTAGATAGCTCATTTATCGAGGAAGGCTATAGGCTATATATCATCACGGTAAGACCAGTAATGAAGTAAATAAAGTAAATAAATAAAGTAAATTAAGAATGTTTCATAGTCGCGTTTTTTTTTCTTTTTGAGAGGTTCCGCTCCTTATTTAGCGTTAGCCCAAAGTAACGATTCCACACGGACAAAGTTGTGAGAACAGCTAGTTACTATAATATAATTACACTACATTTCGATTAAGATGTAATAAAATGGCGCAGTACAACCGCAAAGGTATTTGCTCTTTTAAGTTAAATGGCGTAGTGGTATCGTGTAGTGAAATCGCATCGATAGATATAGTTTCGAATACCTATATTGAGACTGATTTTTTTTGGTATGGCTTTTTCTAATGCTTCCTTAGCCAGTAGCACTCTTAAATGGAAAATCTGTCACCAAGCACCTACAAAGTTATTTAAACAGCAGATGAGATTTTAGTCTGACGGTAAAACCTGTAAACAGTTAAAAAAACCATCTGCGACTGTACACCATGAGTAAAACTAAAGATTTGTTAATTGTGCTACTGAATAGGAAATATGAAACCAGAATGTATTTGATATAATTAAGGTAAATATCTCTTATCTTTCATCGACAAGTATTCTTCGTCCAGTGCTCAAAATTTTCGACCTTTATTCTTTTTTTGAAGTGTACTCGTTTTTAGCCGCGATAAGCGATTTTTAGTAGAGAAAAAACTTATGGGTTCGCGTCACCGATGCCCTCGATATACTCGTGACGTATTGCGCTTGCGTCAGATAAGCAACACGTTGTATAGCCGCCTTTGTACGTGTTTAATTGATATTTTCAATTGAGCTTGTGCGGCCCATCATATGTTCAATTAATTCATAAACTGTATAATTCATAAGTAGTTATTGCTCGGAGTGCCAATAGATGTGAAAACCTGAGTTATGTTAGTAATTTTAATTTACAAATTATTATATTATTATTATTATACTAGCTGACCCGTGCGACTTCGTCTGCACCAAATCGGTTATCACTGGTGTCAATTGTATTTTTAAACGCGAAAAATTTTAATAAATCTAAAACCTTATTGCAGCCACACTTACGGTTTCCAATTGTGAATCCAAACTATCAAGGGACTCACTCAAACATATACCCAGATTGTATGTGGTATGGTTTTAAAATAAGTCTACAACCCGTTCGTAGCATCATCTACCGGGTTCCATTAAAATAAAAACTAACCTACATATATTGGCGGTAATGTGAAAAAAAGCTTTAGAGGTCTATGGATCCCCAGGTTCTAACGAAGTTCCTTTCCCTTCTTTGTAGACGTTTACTATACAGTCAGTAGAGTTTACATTATAAAATATCAAGTTGATAGAGTTAAATTGTAAATCAAACGATAAAATATATTCATAAAATAAATAATTATAAATGAACCATGAATGATATCATAACTATTTTCAACTTGTATTAAAACTTTTTCACACTCCATTGTATTGAAGAAAAAAATAAATATTAAAAAGATATGAGCACGACGCGTCAAATGTCACTTGCCTGTAACTATTTGTCTAAGAGCTAGGAACGGTTTTGACAAAGAATTTCAACAAGCCAGTTTTTTATATATCATTATGTTCTTCCGAACAGTGTGCGGGCTACCTGGCTGCCGGTAAACGTTGCGTTTATTAGTGCATATCGCACCTTTACATGCAAAAATATTAAATTTATATTATTTATATTTATATATTATTTTTAAATACTGAGCATACATCCAAGTAAGTTGGTAAAATATTCCTTCCTTTCCTTCGGAGGATCCTTCTCTGTCTAAAAGATCAGCGCTTTCATTCCGAGTTATACCTATATGAGAAGGGATCCATTGTAAAACAATTTCTTTGTTCTCTGCTTTGAAATCTAGTAATTGCTTCAAAATAGTGTAGGCTATCAGTATTCCTCGAAAAGTCGAGGTATATTGAGCTACGTGTTGAAGAGTACTTTTTGAATCGGATAAAATAACAATCTTAATGGACTCAGTTGATTGTGCAAATGATAAAGCCTTTGCAATTGCTATCAATTCAGTGTGCATAATAGAAATATTTTCATCAATTTGAAATCTCATAAAAGTTTTGGAATTTGACTAAAAAAATGCTGCTCCTAAATAATTACCAGCTTTGTAATAATGGTTTTTTTTTTCTGTTACGCCAATAGAGTGATTGGAAAGAGATGGACAGTTCTTCTAATACATTAGTTAGTTCGTTCTTTTCTAATTACTTAAATTTAAATAGAATTTTGCCAGCTAAATATTGTCTCCTAAGATGTAACGAACATGTGGTCAATTCGCTTTCCATAACATGCATTGGAGTACTTCTAATGAAACCCCCGATAATTCTCATGGACTGGTTTTGGACTTTTTCAAGTTTATAGAGGTTAACCTGAGCACTACTATCATAAAGAAAGCTCGCATAGTCAATTCGACTGCGTGTAATATTGAAGTATAAACGAACTAAATGTTATGGATGAATATCCTAATTAAAACCGGCTAATGCTTTGAAAACGTTTATTAACTTAGAGCTAGATTCTGCAACTGCATTGATATGTTTACCCCATTTTATGTATGATAAAGATAGCGATAATTGTGGAAACGCCTGTTACAGATGCATGTATTCAAGATGTCTTCAGTCCCAAGTCATATGTCTACGTTTATCGTTGTTTTTCAGTGTTTACGGTGAAATCTCAATATCGTAATAGTATATAAAATGAAATATGTTCTTTGGAATGGAAAAAATAAAATGGTTTGAAATGAATTATTTTATTTATAAAGAATATCATCAGGCACATTATTGTCAATAACAAAATTGTCTGGCAGTGATAGACTCATGTTTTAATAGGGTTAAAAAGTAACCAAACATTTTTTTCCTAAAATTATTTATAAATAAAAATTTTGACCTGTAAAGGTGTGATGCGCATTAAAAAACACAACGTTAACCGGCTACCAGGTATCCTGAATCCTGTTTGGAAGGGCATAATATATCTACATATTAAAGAACCAGCTTTTCTAAAATTCTCGTTCTTCCAACGTTGCTGGCTCTTGTACTAAGGTGTCGCAAAAAAAGCCTAGTTACATTAACTACAATTTTTTGTCTTTCGTTATCCTGGAGAACCCCTTGCGTTTTATGGGACAAAAGTATCCTAAATGTAACCTTGTAATATTAGTTAAACCATGTGTCAAGCTTCGTCCAAATTAGTCCAGTACTTTCAGAGTGATGCGTGCTCACAGGGACAGACCGACAGACAGACAAAAATTGTAAAAGGATAATCTTTGGCTTCTATATCGATAACAAAGTCTACCCCGACTATAATTTTCAAAAAATATTTAATGTACAGATTTGGTCTTGTTACAGTAAGCTGCAAAGTTTGTTCTCTTGAACGCTCTTATCTCAGGAATTACTGCTCCGATTTGAAGAGTGTTAGATAGCTCATTTATTGAGGTAGGCTATATACTATATAGCATCAAGCTACGACCAATGGGGGTGGAGCATCAATGAAGAATGTTCCAAAACAGAGGTTTTTCTCGGGTTCGGGGGCCAAAAGTAACTATTACACGCGGACGAAGTCGAAGGCAGAAGCTAGTATGTTATATCGATGTATAAACTACTACCTTACAAAATTTCGTGAAAATCTGTCTAGTAGTTTTTGTGTAAATTTCGTTTCTTTTATGTTTTCAAGAGTGTTAGATAGCTCATTTATCGAGGTAGGCTATATACTATATAGCATTAAGCTACGACCAATGGGGGTGGAGCATCAATGAAGAATGTTCCAAAACAGAGGTTTTTTTCGGGTTCGGGGGCCAAAAGTAACTATTACACGCGGACGAAGTCGAGGGCAGAAGCTAGTATGTTATATCGATGTATAAACTACTACCTTACAAAATTTCGTGAAAATTTGTCTAGTAGTTTTTGTGTAAATTTCTTCTCTTTTATGTTTTCTTAAAAGTAAAATAAACAGACATACAAATGTGATATATATGTAAAATTTAGCCTAAATGTTATACCGGTGTATAAGCTACCACCATACCAAATTTCGTCAAAATCCGTCCAGTAGTTTTTGCGTGAATCCTGTACAAACGACAGACAGACAGACAGACAAAAATTTTAAAAACTATAGCATTGTGTTCTGTCATTGATTGTAAGCCCTCCCAGAGTATTTTTTCTTTAAAATATTTAATGTACATATTTCGTCCCGTTAGCCTTTTATTATATGTATAGATATAATTCAAACTATGACGTATTTAAAAATTCAACATAGAACACAGTTATTCCATAGTTTTGGCTTTTCTATGGACTGTCTCGACTTTTTTTTTAAATGCTATCGAGATTTTTTGTAAAGTGTGTAGATATTGTGTATTAGTAGAGGTAAAGGCTTCATCACATCAGCGGTACAGAAAAAAAAACTAACCATTTCCTCGTTTTCTTTTATCGATAACAGTAAAACATGTCAATAGCTTCTAAGATAAAAGGATATTGAAAAAAACTGGAGAAAAAGGGACTGAACTGCATCTTCGCCTATTTATACATGGAAACTAGCTTTTCACCAACGGCTTATTACCTTGGTACATATCATTTTCGATTAAATGAAATGTATATGCTATTTTCTCCATAATTCACATATAGATCACCAAATTGTACAATAAGCCTATTTTATATGAAAAAAAAAAATTGAGCCGTCACGGGACGCCTGACAGATGTGAAACACGTGTGTAACGTAATAAACAACACTGTATACACGTTTACCCTCGCCTAAAGATGTTTCACATCAGAAGCTGCCGATAAAATGATAGATTTCAATAAGACACATTTCTTTACGTATCACCTTGGATCCCTTTACTGTATAAAACTAAAACATCAAACTGCTTTTGGCAGTTAATTTTGAACAGAACTACAAAATAAATCTGAGCTGATGAAATATATTATATCCAATACAAACTCTGAAAGATTAAAGGGTCATGTCCTTAAGGGGTTGAATTTCAAGAGATGCCTTTTTAAACAATGCCTAAAACATAAAAAAAATCTTGGCACATTTAAGAATTTTAAGACATAAGTACAATGTTTAATGAAATGTTGTACAATGCTTAGTAGGTGGTAGAGCCACGCTGAAGCTATTACTGGTTTCAACATGAATGGGTCGGCTCGCCCGGGGTTAGTACCACCCTCTGATAGAAAACCGACGCGAAGTAACAGTGCTTGCATTGTTGCGTTTCGTTCGGTCAGTGAGAGCGCCGGAGGCCCGCCTTCCCTCCCCTTCCTCTTCCTCCCTCTCCCTTCCCCCAACACAGGCTGGCAACGCACTTGCGACTCCACTGGTATTGCTGGTGTCTATGGACGGTGGTGATCACTTAACATCAAATGACCCACCCGTTCGTTTGCCTCCTATGATATAAAAAAAAGAAGAAAATACAAACGAAACTATCTTTACTGCAGCTAGTACACGGACAATATTAACCAAAAATTGAAATCGTAAGTATGTATACAACAAAACATAAATAACTATTACATAAATACATAACATAAATAAATATTACAAACAAGATATTATAATTATGCCATAGTACTGCTCAAAAGGCACACAATTCAGATTAAACTAGCCGCCACCATTGCAGGAGCCCTCGACGCTGGTTTTTAATTGTAGCTAAGTGGATTTAAGTACCAGTAATTATTAAAGTGTATCATAAATAGCGGTATAAAGTGTATAGTATAGGATATAATAACTGCAATGGTAAATAATGTTAATTAAGTAAGAATTCATATGAACTAAAGAAAAGGATCTAAATTTATAAGTTAATTAACATCGCAACTGAAAAGAGTATGTGGTTTGTTATATATGTATTTGGTTCATACTGTAAATGAATTAATTTTGTTGAAAAACCAATTAAGAGAGACAAGAAGAAAATAATTTGACATGTTAAGCTACCCGAGACTCCGACGCGGACTAACAATTGCGCAGTTGTCAAGATACGACGTTGATAAACAGCCCGCAACGGTTTCAGATGAATTCTCTAATGACGCACTTAAAACGGTTACATTTCTTTTATTAATTACATAAGAAAGAGACAAATCCTGATTACTTTTTAGCGATCATAATAACTTATTTCCTATGATACTCACAGTAGCCTCTACTATTTTTTATGTAAATATCTTTGTGGTTTTATCATAATATAATTTATACATTATGTTGTTAAACGCTGTTAGTTATCCTTATTCATAGAAGATTAATTTTGCTTTTTTTATAACGATAATATAGAATCATTATCATTACATAGTATAAAACAAAGTCCCCTGCCGCGTCTGGCTGTCTGTTCGGGATAAACTCAAAAACTACTGAACGGATTTTCAAGCGGTTTTCACCATTGGACAAAGTGATTCATGAGGAACGTTTTGGTATATAATTTGTCAAGGTTTTTTTTACAATCAGGGCGGTACAACGTCTGCCGGGCCCGCTAGTATATAATAATAATAAATAATAAACGAAAAGGAGAACACTGATTAATTACCTTTAATAATAATCTGGAGGAATCACTTATTCAGATGTAGGGTAGTGTCTATAATTTGCCGACGTACATATTTAGATAATATAAAAATAAAAAAATATACTCCTGCAGGAACATGATCATTTTCATACATTTATTTAATACTAGCTGTGCCTGCGACTTCGTCCACGTGGAACCTGATATACAAAACAACGACTAATAAAGTCATCTGAACGTATTTAGTCCATTTGCTTATCTACTTTTCTCTCATACTTAACTAGCGGCGCCATTAAAATTACAATAAATTTTGATAGAGTGAACCGACTTTAATGAAACAAAGACTAAGTTACTCTCGAGGATATGCTTTATGATTTTCTTATGATGGGGTTTTATTGTGAACCCAGTACTTTAGCAGTGATGCGTGTTCATACAAACACACAGACAGACAGACAGGCAGACTTTTCTAAAAACGATTGAAATGTATTCGATTAAACTTATTCATAGACACCGGCACCAACTGTTTTGTCAAAAAATCGAAAAAGTACAGACACGTTAGATTTACATTCTTATTATATGTATAGAAGATGTACATTTTTTTAAATATGTAATTACATACGATAATAAGAATATTTATATTTGTCAAAGGAATCAATACGATGGTAGCGGCAAAAATAAGAAATTAATGACAGCATTCGCAAAGATAACAACAGTCTGTTCACCTTCTAACTTCCTGTCAGTTTAATATTTATTTATTGAAGATGCTGGTATATTACAATGGTTTTAGCGTAAGTAAATTGTATTTACACTTTTTTAGTGTTACTATTTTAAATAAACATCCTAATTTTTTAAAGAATATATTAAAAAATTATGATTGCTTAGTGGCAGGGCGTTTGGTCGATCTATGAACTCCTAACGTTAAGGCATTTTTATAGTCCTACTGGCTAGCAAACACAATCAAGTGGAAAAGATTATTTCAAGCAGCTATAGTATGTACCGTCATTTGCCTTTGTAAGCCAGTCGTTCCAGAGCTACGTGTTTGGAACATGGGCCATATAATATTAGGTCTTAGTATTGGAGTGAGTAGTTGAAGAAAATCTATACTAATATTATAAAGCTAGAGGATTTCTTTGTTTGTTTGGTTGAACGCGCTAATCTCACGAACTACTGGTCCGATTTGAAAAATTATTTCAGTGTCAGATAGCTCATTTATCGAGGAAGACTATAGGTTTATATCATCACGCTAAGACCAATAGGAGCGGAGCAACAATGAAGAATATTTTAAAATAGTTTTTTTCCTTTTGAGAGCTTTCGTTGTATTAGCCGAAAGTAGCTACGATATTCCACGCGGACGAAGTAGCGAGCAGATGCTAGTAGATGATAGAAGTAAACAACTTATTGTATATTTAATAGACACATATTAATATAACATATATAAGGTTTAAAAAAATATGATACTTTATCAATTGATGATATTTAATATACAGGTTTGTAATAATTTTCTCTTTAAACTAGAAATTATAATAAAATTTGAAAATCATAAAAAATGTATAGAAACTGGAGATCTTAAAAAAACATGTTATACGAACGGTTAAAATTTGGATTTAGCTCATTTTGTAATGTAACGACACTATTATAAATTATGATACCTAGATAATATTTATATGCAAAAACTTTAAGTTCTATTAATGTAAATGTAATGTAACAATTACATGAAAAGAGAATAAATATCCATTTCAATTAAACCTAACTCTTAAAGCACTGTTAACAAGCTTAAAGACTTTCTCGCAGACATAGCTATAATACTGCGAGGGTTTACGTAAATTCTACACGAAACTGATGAATATTCAATCTAACGCTAATGCCATATTGACTCGGCTTAATTCACGGGTTAGTTATATTAAGAAAATATACATAATTAGACAGATACATATATAGATTATACTATTTGTGAGTACAACTTTCTACTTCTCTTTCTACTTCTCAATCAAAAACGTAACTGAAAAGTTCAATACTAATTAATACATTGCCCTTACTAAAATTGTGTAAAGAGGAATATAATTTCATTAAAACTTTTAATTTTATTATCTAATGCCGACTCGAAGAAACTAACAGTATATTTATGTTTCGATAAGAGCAAGCTAATGCTAGCTAGCAATAATGCTTGCTATATACTGGAAAGACTTTCAAATTATTTACAACCATCCGCCCGCCGGGCTTCACACGGATGTACTAACGAATATAATGACTCCAAATCTGCTTTTTAAAGTACAATAATGTAATAGATCAACGATCATCACAGTACAGTACCAATGCGATAATGAAATAATATAAGAACTGAAAAACTGGACTTCAATTTTGTCAATACCTTTAACAACATCCCTACCTTCAGTCTTCCCTCCCACTCACTCACTTTTTTATAATTTGAGAAGATTGAACCCAAAATTTCCACTTTTCTGTGTGATTGTTTAGACATTTTTTTACATAGACTTAGTAGCCTTAAAGCCAAATAAGTGCAGCCGTTTTGATGTGATATGCCTACTTACATTCGGCAGTTGATTTTTATTTTGTAGATTTCAATTATACGATAAAGTTTTGGTTAATTTTTAACGATACAAAAATCGATTTAAATTGTCTTATTACGAACGCGTGAACACAGATTTCTTACCGTTATGCGAATGCCGTTTACAGCGCTTAAAAATTTATTCGCATATGCAGACAAAATTACAACAAACTATCACAGTAGCGGTCAGTAGAGTCAGCAGCAATTGTATCCTGTTTTGGATTTCTTCTGGTTATTTCTTTTAATACTAAGAGGTTCGAGATCGATGTCGATTGGACTGACTTCATTATATTTAGTACAAAAAGGGTGAATGAAAGTTCGTGAGTCATTTCATAGAATTTACTTGTTTATAACAGACCGTAATAAATGAAAGGTAGACAGACGTCTTAAGCTTTTTTTTTAATTTTGAGACGTTTGTTTGTTTACAATTTTTGAACCGATAAAAGTTAATTGTATCCGTATTCATTGAATTCAGTCGCGACGGCGGAGCCTTTTCTTTTTCTATGAATTTAGGTAGTTAGCGTAGAGAGTTGCAGTACCAGGTATTTCTTTGTTGTTTGGTAATAGTGTATTTGTGATATAGGTACAGCGAAAGTAATAATAATAAAAGTACGGAAGTACATAATTATCAACCATAAGCTTTTCTTTTTACCAAAATAAACATAATAGAAATGGTAACATTTTAAACCAAAAAACCCTATAATGTACACAGTTTAAGGGATAGTTTTTCGATCAATACATATATCTTTAGTAATTCAGACACTGGAAATTAGAAACACAGCAACTTATGATAGTAGTAGCAGATACACTTGATCACAGTAGGATCACACCCAGATTGCTACTAGGTGAAAAACTCGTTATAATGTGTAGTTTCAATACTTTTGACTGTAGCCTTCGCATCGAACCGAAATAGCTGGCGGCTTTTGGCTATTCTAGGTAAAATAACGATACGATTTTTGATATCGTTCACTTAATTTTCAGCTCTAGCTAATGCTGACCACGAACGTACCGTGGACTGCTCCTGCACCTGTTGAAATCTACCGTCACGGAATCAGATTGCCACAAAATCGCGAAAATACAGATAGAGAATAACGGTCTTTCTGACACATGAAATATTGGCGCCCAAATACTTGACGAGTAAGTGACGCATGACAGCTGTTGTTAGCTGCGTTTTGCTATTGCATCAAGCATTGAACATTTGTGATAACGAACCATTGATTTTGAGATCATCTCATATATTTCTTTGAATTTAGGAATTTAGGGTCATGTTGAAGCAACGATTAGCTGTTGAAACATGTGTCACGGCATTCACAGAAATTAAAGAAAAAGCGAATGGAAGGAAAAATATGAACATTTTAAAACAATCACAATATTCGTTGCATTTAGATAAAAAAATAATGAACATAATAATAATACAAGTACAATTATTTCAGTTAAGAATGAATGAATAGGTTATTTTATGAATAGATTTACGATTTTATGAATAGAAATGATTTTAAAAAACCACATGGAAATGGCATTTGTAAGTAAAAATTCGTCTTTATAATGGGTGATTTTAAGGGCTTTCATTTTTCCCCCACCGTTTGTACGCTTATTTGTCCTTACCACGCATTTCAAGAGAATCCGGCTCAGGCCAGAGTGACTCATTTGAAAGATCAAGATCCAAAATTAAAATAAAGTCACCAATCGCAACAGTACCAAGCGTGTCTATTAACTGCACCGAGTTTTTTTTAGAAAAGTACGGCAAAGTGTCTGCACTATAGATGATGGTAAGCACATTACAATCCAAAAACAACGACGGTCACTAATAGATTCAATGATTATTTATCATCGGATGCCGCTGTCATACCAGCTTGTACAAACGTCTCTTCACGTTTAAAGGAGCCGATATTGGGAGAAGACGAGAACACACTGTCTGAGAGATTGTAGTACAGCTGCACGGTATGACAAAAATAAAACGCGGTGAACTTTTTACTTCGTGTTCAGATAAAATTTACCGTTAAACTTTGTCTCCAAAACTCAGCGCACGTGTTACGGCTATTAAAGGTAGAGTAAAAAATTAAGACGCTTCAGAAAACTCGCTATGATTCAAACGGTATAACACGCTCATAAGCTCACATACTCGGCAATGTCCATACCGCAATTGCAGTGCCACGAAAAACTCAGTAATGTCTCCATCATTAACAATACGGACAGCACGTCTCTGCAACTTATCCAGGGAATCCTAGAAGTTACTTTGCAGATTCGTCTCAGAGGTGCGAACAGGTATTTATTCCACACACGGCCGAACTTGTGCCTTGTAAAAAGGAAACACTGATCGAACGTGAAAAACCGTCGCACCCTATTCAACAAGTAATCCCTGAGATTGAGGTCGCTGCGAATAACTCTTTACCGAAGATATTGCGAGTAGAGTAGAGAGTAAGAAGGGTGATATATCTAGTTATTTTGGAAGTAAACACGCACACCTGTGTTATATTCAGTAATAACAATACCTGATAAAGAATTAAGTATATTGATCTCTTTCAGCTGCGCACAGATATTACCTCATGAAGCATGTTCTGCCGTGTATATAATGACGAGTGGTCCGAAGAGCTGTTAAATCTAATTCTCGCCTCTCTTTGACCTAAGAACCATGCGCGTCATATGTGTCATATATTTGCCACAATGTGAAGCTGTGGATTTGAAGGTAGTCGTCGCTTGCTTGTAATACGATTAGTTACAGTGCCGGCATTATACCGATCTTCAATAAAAATATTTGTAGTTAAATCACATTTTTAAAATAGTAGTAAACTTATAACAGTGAAGATAAGTCAACCATTAGCAGCGGAGTTAATAATCCACATACTTAAGAGGACCAACGCCAAGAATATGCTGAATTTTTTTCTTCTGTTCAAAAGCGACAAATGTAATACTTTTAAATACGAAGGAAGTCGAAATCCGTCTTATAAAATTGTCTCGTTTATAACCAAATATAAATATCTGAAAGAAATTCTTTACTTCACAAACGAGACTGGTGTTTGTCTTCAAAAGAATTTTAACTACTGTTGTATAAAAAGTTTCTAAGTAACCCATCAAAGCAACACAAAATAACAATCTGTGACTTTCTCAATTTGTCAACCAGGCTACGATCTTTCTAATAGCTGATTATTGAATGTGACTTGCTGCATTGGTATGATCAGATGGGAGTAACGCATACAATTCAATTATTTGTACTATTTGGTTGTGTTATTTAGAATCTGCTTTTTAAATGTTATTATTTAGATTTGATTTTTTATATACTGGGTGACTGGTTACTCGTTAACAATATTTTTACAGGATACTCAGTAGTTGATACAAGATCTAAATAAATTAAAAAAATTAGTGCTTAGTATTTAACCTAATTATCTAGAAAATACAAAAATTATAGTCAATCCTGTACCCGTCTATGTTTAAGCACAGTGTTAAAGACCGTCGGGTGTAGTAAAAGTAAAGTGAAAGTGAAGCCAACCAACTAAATAAGGATAATTTTTCGAAGTTTGAATAAACAAAAGGGTTTATTGTCCGTTTTATTATCAAAGATTATAAACTCCGGGACACCGCTCGCAGGTTTTGACATCGGTTATTCAACCTAGGCTTATTTAAATTTGTACCCCTACTTTTGAGAGTCTTAGAACAAACTTTAACTTAGGTTCTCTTTGTTGTTTATTAGTGTTTGTTTTGATATTATTATTTTATATGTTAAATGTTACCATGAACTATCACACGATTGAAGGTTTCACTCTTTAAATAGTTACGGTGTATATGTACTGAAGAGTAAATTGTACTGTTAGCCTAAAACTGTGAATATATTCAACACAACCTTTTAATTAATTGCAGTAAAGCGTGAGAAAGCGAGAATTATTCGTAAAGGCTTATTCATAAATACGGCCAAAGCTTTTAATTAACATAATATACTTAGACCCTGTTAACCGTTACCCGCGGTCCGTGTTCATAATGTTATTAAATAAATTTTGAAACAAACGGCCAAATGAAAATGTTATTAAATCCATTTATTATTAAAATTGATTTTATTTCAAATATACGAATATGAGTACGTCGGTTAATTTTAAAGATACAAGACTTTAAGATTAGAAAACGAATTTAACGATACAGTGGAACAAAAAGAGTACTGTAAAATCATTTCAACTTATTTTATCTTGACGAATGACATATTCAGTTAAGTATTAGTACGTTTATGCGGTAACGCATCATGTATGTTATTAAATGGACTTTGGTGTTGGTATATACATATATATAAAGTACTAGTTTTTGCTCGCGGCGTTGCACGTGTTAATAAAGATTTAACCTAATGCCTCGAGTGTAGTACTTTTTTCTGAATGAAAAGTACCCTATATCCTTTTACTATACCTTTGAAGCACGAATACAAATTGTCATGATGATCGATTCAGTAAGTAAGGCGTGAAAACGTTACAAACAAACAAGCTAGTCACCGATTGAGCAAACAGACGAACGAACAAAGGAACGAGCGTACGACTGAACGACCGACAAACTGGCATTCGCATCTATAATATTAGTAAGGAAATCAGAGACTGGTAAGGCCGTAACGACGTTAAAAAGTAGAAAGAAGTAAGTAAGAAAGGCCGAGAGAGTTAGCACATCTGTGTTTTTTTCTTGCAGGAGGTTTTTATATCATACATTTTACTATAACTCGCCGTTGGGTGGCGCTGTAGCATATCAACTTCTGCACTTATCTTCGGACGTTCAAAAATACCTAAAACTCAACTATTTATTAAAACAAATACTAATTAAAAGAAGTAATTGTACCACAAAAAAACCGGTGTGGATCCACGTGCGTAGTTGGTACAATACAAATTATGCTACATAAATTGAGCTTTTCTTCAATAGCCTAATTAATATGCATGTAAAATTGGCTATCAAATGAATTAACAAAATTTAAGCAGCCATTAGCAACATCGAAAATATCTTATAATCAGCAGTCCTTCAGAGCCAGGCGAGATATTTTATAGGCACATTTTCAATTTACCGAGCACCTGTCAAAACAAGATTCAATCTTAAAATAAAATATTGATGCTGAGAACAACCGCGTCTTTCAGAGTGAATAGATACGAGGGCGCTAGACGAGCCGAGATCGCACTTCGAAACTCGTAAGGAATTCAAATAAGTAATAAAACACGAGTTCTACACGCAGGTACGTAATTGGACAATCACGTATGTGTTACAGTCCCACGTTTTTAAATCGGCGTTAAATAAATTCTATACATTAAACTAATAATTGATCGCGATTTTTTATGTGTTAATCTTTACATAGTATAAGATGAAGTCGCTTCCGCTGCCTCTTCCCTTAGATCTTTTAAACTATTCAATGGAATTTCAGCAATTTTCAGCTTCCGCTGCCTCTTTCCTTAGATCTTTTAAACTGTTCAATGGAATTTCAACAGTTTTCAGCAATATGTAGAGTGATTCAAGAGGAAGGGTTTCTGTATAATACATACATATACAGGAAAGCCGAAAAATTCAAAGATTTGTAATGTGATGTCGTAGCAAACATATTTTTGTGCGCTTAAATCGCAAACGCTCGCTGAACCTTACGAGATATATCAAATTAATGTACTACGGAATTGTATACCTTAAAATCAATAAAAAAGTCCGCGATGGTATATGTATATTAAAGGATAACCGACAGTAACCATTTTTTATCTTTTTACAAAAATAATTTTGTGTTATTTACAGAGCTATTTTAAACAATCCATTATTATTCTTTACCCAATTAAATACATGACATACGCTGTACATGTCATGTAGATCAAAACGGCCCTTAACAGTATTTCATCAAAATAGATATCTACATTGCACCTGTGCGAAGCTGGGACGGGTCGCTAGTTACAATATTAAAATTAATAAAAGTAGGAAATACCTAGTGACGCTTAAGGATTACGCCTTACTTTTTGCAGGGAAACTGTTTATGGAAGGAAGGAAGGGCGTTGAAATTCTGATTTGCAACCTTTTTGTGTGACTAAAACTAGTGGGGGTAAACACCGTGTGCGGTAGATTGTGAGTTGCGTCTCGTTTGCCTTTGGGTGTTGAAGAACAGCGTGACATACGCTTTTCTCGCTTTCAGTTTGAAAGTTTCACTTTTACCACGTATGAACTACACACATTTATTAAAATTTAAAATAACTCCCCTAATTATGGATCAAGTTCTGTATCGCCAGATTCTATATAAATAGACAATCCTTGAATCCAATGTACATCCAGACAGGACAATCGGTAGCAGCAAACTATACTTATATACGCTACTAGCTGTCCCCTGCGGCTCCGCACGCGTTTTTTTTAATATATTAAAGAAATGTAAAATTGTAAGTAGGTGTGTACATGACAGAAATACTTTTTCAAAAACATTTGTTACTACGACACGCACGCCAACTGTAACATGTAACCTGTACATTATATATGTGAATACGAATAGTATATCGAATGGGATGGGATTTATCATCAGCAACATACCTTTAACCTACTATATACCACCCTCAGTGCTCACTAACACTATATAAGAAAATAATGAAAATTTTAAACTATACATTATTGAACAACTAGCGGGCCCGGCAGACGTTGTTCCGCCCTGATTATAAAAAAAAACCTTGACAAATTATGTTGGGGCCGCCGCCTGTCAATATGGCGACACCTCTCGCCCTCGTACGTCACCGGCCCGCGGTTAGGCGGGGTGAGGTGGAAATGAGGAGAGACGTGAGGCGAGGCGACGTTCCCCGGCGGTGGGCGAGCGTAGTACTCTCGAAGGTGGTAGCGAGAGCGCCGGTAGCCCGCCTCGGTGACGACAGTCGGATGCCGGTGATGTCTTGAAGGGGCCTCGAAGATGTGCAATGTGATGCACGAGCCAGCCGATGAAGGTGGTAGATTTTGAAGCGGAGGTCGGGGTGGTCGTAAGAAAACACCGTGGTTCTCGTATAATGACCGCGTCCCCGAACCAACAGAGCACTACTACTGACGATGATGACTTCTCGATGTTATTGCGATGACTTGTGCAAGCAAACTACCCGATGTTATCTCAATAAGATGTGCAATCGAACTACGATCTAGTACTGCACCGACCGTGCTTATAAGCAAAATCGGGCCGGCAACTAACGGTATCCCATTAGACGTCGTGGCTCTATGCGTTGGCTCGGATATCGCGTTCCTATTTATTTATCATATTTATCATATTTTTACATATAAAATGTCTATAATATCAATTTCTTATTATCTATTTGCATGCAATCTATATTCTAAAATTTACATCTTATATCTATCTTACATATGAATAAAGTTATCTCTATATTAAGCGCCGTTTCGTACTAAACTCTATATTCTATTCTATAATTCTATATAACTCTATAATAATCCTATTACATAAACCTTAACTTATATTCATATGTAAATCTATTTTCAGTGTGTTAAAATTTACGTCGATCTGTATAGGGTGACATAATTAATCTCTATATATATTCACATTCACATTCACTCGATATTCGATGTTACATATCGTTACGTTATGTTCGCCAGTTATATATATATATATATTCCTTGTCATAATATTAATTCCATTCATATTTTATTTTAAAACGATACATAATAAAATTAGAAATTTCTGTTTACAACGCCGTTGCGTGAGGAATTACTGTAAAGCCATAAAGTCCCGTTCGACTTGCAACTTTCAACTATTGTTTGTACAATTACCATAAAATAAAATATATTATTTTATTGGGCTCGTTCGGGTACCGTAACGTCATAACGAATATTATTCGGCGGACCCTATTCAAGTATATTGCTTGTGCAATAACCATTTAACAAAAAATATATTATTTTGCTTTATTCAAAGGCAAAATCCACCGCCTAGTCTCTGGGAATTTAAATTTATTACAAAGGTAAGCCGGTATATGGCTGGAGTCATTGTTCATAAAATTACTAAAAACCCTGAGATCGAAGATGTCCGTTATGAGTAACCGTTGTAATATTTTATGTACCTCTATAACCATTACGTTTGTCTATATTAAATTATACAATCTTCCATATTTGTCGTTCTATATGATCGTATAATTCTTGCTATGTAACGTATACTTCAATAGTATATAACGTGTGTAACTCTATCATATTCTCTCTATGTTTCCATGCACACACGCTATATATTCCATACGGCATAACTTAATCTCATCCATCATGTAATTCCCTACTTAATGCGAATGTAATCTATAAGTCCCCTATACTAACACACATAATTCTATACAATCCGTAATTCAATAATTCTATGCATGATTCTTACATATCCATAATTCAATCCCTATTACTATACATATCACATCTATAATTCCATATTCAATAACTCAATACACACATAACATACCTACAATTCTATATCCAATTTATATATCTATTCTATTATACTCGTATGAATTAAATCTAACAAAGTCTATATTAAATGTCGATAAATCTATATCTATGCACTTATAAAATATCAATAAACCTACGTATAAATCTATGTACTACTTATCGTGTGCGTCGCCAACATCCTCCCCCTCGTGCGCAGTACCAACTCCATGTCCTGGCGACGCCGCTGCATCTCCTCGCTCCGATGGTGTCACAGCAGGCTCGTCTGGTCTGTCGTCCATTGCTGCATGCATGGCCTGTCTTCTTGGTGGCAGCTTCCGTACGGTGGCTTCCTCTGGTATGGCGTGCGGTCCACATCGATCCGCCATACTATTCAAGAATTTCGCCATCGTGTTGAGATCAGGATCCTCTCCATCCATCTTGTCCGCGGTGTAGTCGTACCAACGGAACTTCAATATAGTTGGCATCTTATCTGTGATGCTCTTCAATATTTCGGGCGACTGTAGATATTGCGGTTTTCGCAGCCCTCTTATTGCTGCGACGGTGTTATTTATGCAGCTTGTCAGCATGCATATATCGTATGCAGAATCGCTGATTACTGGCAGTCTCCTTATTTTGTTCAGTTCTGCCAGAATCAGGGCATCCGCTCTTCCATATGACCGTCGCAGCGCCTCCATTATCTCCTCGGGTGTACTCTCCGAGAACAGCAGGCTGCGAACTCCCTCTCGTGCTTCTCCCTTCAGTGCTTTTCTCAGTCGCGCCATGTTCTGCACGTCTGAGAAGAGCGGAGCGGTGTCATCGTAGACGGCCTCGAAGGCCTCCCACTCTCTGCAGTCCCCTTCGAATGGTGGTAGCTGATGCACATAATCAGGTTGTGGCATCATTCCCTGGTGTGCAGTCTTCATCGCCTCAGCTATGGCTTGGGCTAGGCTTCTATGTTCATGACTCCTTCCATGTTGACCATCAGCTTCGGTGGTGGAGGTAGGAGTATTCTGTGTACACCGAACGACCTCTATGTGTTCGGTGTCTCTCTTGCTCTTGGCCCCCGTGCGTCCCGCTGAATCCCGGATCCAGTCCCTGACCTGGTTCTCTCGGTCTGCTGGCTCCTCGATAACTGAGTCATTATCTTCTTCTTCGATATCTGCTTGGATTACTTCCAAGCGTAGCCTAGCTGCCACTGTCGCCGCTTGTGCCTCCCGAAGCTCCTTCTCAGCCACTGCTGCACGGGCCTCCAGCTCCTGTCGCCTCTTCTGCGACTTCGTGGATGCAGGCCTGTGTCTCCTCAATGTGGATGCTACGGTGACTTGCGTTGTTTCTGTTGCTGAGGTATCGTACGTCTCTGTAGAGCTGCTTTGTTGTACAGCCTCTGTTTCAACTAGCTGTTCGCTCTGTGATTCCTTCTGGCTCCTGGTGACCGGCATCTTGACTGCCGCGAAGATCCGGCTCTCGAAGGACCAGCTGTTGGGGCCGCCGCCTGTCAATATGGCGACACCTCTCGCCCTCGTACGTCACCGGCCCGCGGTTAGGCGGGGTGAGGTGGAAATGAGGAGAGACGTGAGGCGAGGCGACGTTCCCCGGCGGTGGGCGAGCGTAGTACTCTCGAAGGTGGTAGCGAGAGCGCCGGTAGCCCGCCTCGGTGACGACAGTCGGATGCCGGTGATGTCTTGAAGGGGCCTCGAAGATGTGCAATGTGATGCACGAGCCAGCCGATGAAGGTGGTAGATTTTGAAGCGGAGGTCGGGGTGGTCGTAAGAAAACACCGTGGTTCTCGTATAATGACCGCGTCCCCGAACCAACAGAGCACTACTACTGACGATGATGACTTCTCGATGTTATTGCGATGACTTGTGCAAGCAAACTACCCGATGTTATCTCAATAAGATGTGCAATCGAACTACGATCTAGTACTGCACCGACCGTGCTTATAAGCAAAATCGGGCCGGCAACTAACGGTATCCCATTAGACGTCGTGGCTCTATGCGTTGGCTCGGATATCGCGTTCCTATTTATTTATCATATTTATCATATTTTTACATATAAAATGTCTATAATATCAATTTCTTATTATCTATTTGCATGCAATCTATATTCTAAAATTTACATCTTATATCTATCTTACATATGAATAAAGTTATCTCTATATTAAGCGCCGTTTCGTACTAAACTCTATATTCTATTCTATAATTCTATATAACTCTATAATAATCCTATTACATAAACCTTAACTTATATTCATATGTAAATCTATTTTCAGTGTGTTAAAATTTACGTCGATCTGTATAGGGTGACATAATTAATCTCTATATATATTCACATTCACATTCACTCGATATTCGATGTTACATATCGTTACGTTATGTTCGCCAGTTATATATATATATATATATTCCTTGTCATAATATTAATTCCATTCATATTTTATTTTAAAACGATACATAATAAAATTAGAAATTTCTGTTTACAACGCCGTTGCGTGAGGAATTACTGTAAAGCCATAAAGTCCCGTTCGACTTGCAACTTTCAACTATTGTTTGTACAATTACCATAAAATAAAATATATTATTTTATTGGGCTCGTTCGGGTACCGTAACGTCATAACGAATATTATTCGGCGGACCCTATTCAAGTATATTGCTTGTGCAATAACCATTTAACAAAAAATATATTATTTTGCTTTATTCAAAGGCAAAATCCACCGCCTAGTCTCTGGGAATTTAAATTTATTACAAAGGTAAGCCGGTATATGGCTGGAGTCATTGTTCATAAAATTACTAAAAACCCTGAGATCGAAGATGTCCGTTATGAGGAACCGTTGTAATATTTTATGTACCTCTATAACCATTACGTTTGTCTATATTAAATTATACAATCTTCCATATTTGTCGTTCTATATGATCGTATAATTCTTGCTATGTAACGTATACTTCAATAGTATATAACGTGTGTAACTCTATCATATTCTCTCTATGTTTCCATGCACACACGCTATATATTCCATACGGCATAACTTAATCTCATCCATCATGTAATTCCCTACTTAATGCGAATGTAATCTATAAGTCCCCTATACTAACACACATAATTCTATACAATCCGTAATTCAATAATTCTATGCATGATTCTTACATATCCATAATTCAATCCCTATTACTATACATATCACATCTATAATTCCATATTCAATAACTCAATACACACATAACATACCTACAATTCTATATCCAATTTATATATCTATTCTATTATACTCGTATGAATTAAATCTAACAAAGTCTATATTAAATGTCGATAAATCTATATCTATGCACTTATAAAATATCAATAAACCTACGTATAAATCTATGTACTACTTATCGTGTGCGTCGCCAACAAATTATATACCAAAACGTTCCTCATGAATCACTCTATGGGCTGGTGAAAACCGCTTGAAAATCCGTTCAGTAGCTTTTGAGTTTATTGCGAACAGACAGACAGACAGACGCGGTAGGGGGCTTTATTTTATACTATATAATGATAATGATATGTGTTAAATTTTTTATTATATAGATATAACATGCCCATATTGTCGATATAATTGTGTTATTCTTATACGTTGCTATAATCACTAAGTTATGTAGATGCAAACGCGGTAAATAAAACAAAATGGCCGCCAAATTGACCAAAATGATAATATAATTCAAATTACATACATTTATTCTTGGAGTCCAGTACAGCGCACGTCTCACGAGCTTGTTTACAGTAAAGAAATTATTTTTGATCAATTTCACACGAACGAATGCACGGGTAACACATCTGTCTGTTTATCTGTTCGCGATAAAGTCAAAAACTACAGAACGGATTTTCATGCCATTTTCACCAGTAGGTAGAACGGTTCATGAGTAAGGTTTATGTATAATTTGTCAAGTTTTTTATTTTTTTTTTCGCTAAAAACCTGAAATATCGTTCTAGGTGCCGAAAAAAAATCTCGACGAAATTTGAGCACTTAATTTTAATCCTAAGTACTTTCTTATCAATTTTGAAATTTTCAAAAAAGGCAGGTAATTCGAATCACTTTTTTTTCCTATAGCAATGCCGGATTTTAAGCTATCGTGGTATCAAGTACGGCTATCTGTAGTATATATGACACTCTTAAAAAAGTGCAAAAAGCAAAGTTATAGAAAATTATTATATATACATTTTTTTATATCATAGGAGGCAAACGAATAGGTAAGTCACCTGATGTTAAGTGATCACCATCGTCCATAAACACTAGCAACACCATGGGAGTCGCAAGTGCGTTGCCAACCTGTTTTTAGGGGGAGGCGTAGGGGAGAGAGAAAGGAGGGAGGGTTAGGGGAGGTGGGCCTCCGGCGCTCTCGCTGACCAAACGAAATGCAACAACGCAAGCACTATTACTTCACGTCGGTTTTCTGTGTGTCGGGTGGTAATAATACCCCGGGCGAGCCGACCCATTCATGCTGAAACCAGAAATAGCTTCAGCGTGACTCTACCACCTATCGTATATAATTACTAGTAGGCCCGGCGGACTTTGTCCTGCCCTGATAATAAAATAAATATCAGAGAATCAGAACGCAGCGTCACAGATTGAGTCCGATTATAAATCTAAACCATTCTGAACCACTGGAACACACACAAAAAATTTCATCAAAATCGGTCCAGCCGTTTAGGAGGAGTTCAGTCACATACACACAGACAGAAGAATTGTGTATATAAAGATTATAGGAAATTATTCCTCCTCGTTGTATCGCTAAAATAGTTTTGAAGAAATGAGCAGCTGAATAATTTATATTTGAGAAAATTTGTTTTAAGGAACTATTTATATTTGATATTTGATATTTATATAGCAGGGTGTCAGCGAAAACAAAAATGTCGTTTCAGATGAAACACCCTAATAATCATGTGAATATTATAAACTGTAATGATTTTTCTACATATATATTATTACCACTAAACAATATTCTGAGTTCGAACCGCCAATTGAATATTCCGCGAACAAAATGAAGCAGATTTGTATGAGCGTCGGCGTGCGGCTCCCGGGTACTGATTGAGAAAATCAGAATGTATCGTATTGTTTTAGCATTTTTCCCTATTTATACAGAACTTACTTTTGATTTGTGCCCGATATTGTGTTTGACTTTTTTGTTTTGTTAAAATAACAGTAACATTTCGTATAAGGAATACGAATGGTTAAAAATTAAATGCAATGAAAACCATAAAAAATGTATACTACAAATAAAATGATAGTCAATTCATCTTTTTTATTTATATGCCTATAATATTAATAATATACTATGAAATGCTCAGGATTTTGTATGACACAGATATGCATTTATTTATCACCTGTTCTCTCGTACTTAGCTCGTGCCATCATTCAAATTACAACTTTTGATAGAGTGAACCGTTTTTAATAAAACAAACACTAAATATTACTGGAGGATAATATACTTTACGATTATCTTGGTAACATTTTTCCATAAACGTAGTACTTTAGCCGTGATGCGTTCACAAACGAACAGACATTAGTAAAAATGAATTAGATGCATTTAACTATATTTATTCTTAGTCACCTGCTGCAATATTTTAGTTTACATTTAAATTTACAATCTTAATATATGGATGGACTAGCTGTGTCTTCGACTCCGTCCGCGTGGTACCTAATGTTAAAAAAACAGTGACTAATAAAATCATCTGAATTGTTTGAGTCTACTTTTCTCATCGCACTTAAGTCGCGTCGTCATTAAAATTACATTTTATAGAGTGAACTGATTTTAATGACACCAAGAATAAATGTTACTCGAGGATATGTTTTATGATTTTCTTGGTGAGATTTATCGTGAACGCAGTACTTTAGCAGTGATGCGTGTTCAAACAAACAGGAAGACAGACAGACAGACATTTTTAAAAACGATTAAATTGTATTTCATAAGTTATTCCAAAAATCAGAGACATACAGACGAATTAAATTTCAAATCTTAATATATGTATAGATTACATCTATTCGCAATTTAGATTAGCAGTACATGGTCGTGTAATTACCCAATGGCTATATTTGGTATATCTTATTATCAAATGTCCTAGACATGTAAAAAAAATAATTTCCAAATTCAAACCATACTCCAAATTAATTCCCAATGTGCAAAACAGAAATTCAGTTCCTTTCAAAATCTTCCATAATGATTACAGTTATATTTTAGAAAATTGATTCATACTAGCAACTGTAACTTCGTCCGTATTATAATAAAATGAATATTATAAAAATCTTCTTTATATAAAAAAAACAAATCTGTCAACATTCCTACTGATTGACCAAACGGTGTTCGATTTTATATACATGCGTCTATTCACATACATAACTATGTTTGAAACCCTAAAGAAGTTACCTTGTTTAGCTATCCCTAAAGTATACTTCAAGTAACCGGCTTACGACCCTTATTCGTAGCTAGACGTGTGTAAAATGTAACAGACATAAGAAGTACAAAAGCTCAATATATCAAAGTTAGACTGTAAAGGGCAATATTAGAGTACCCAGCTTTTGATCTGACGTGTCAGGGATAAAACTGAGACTGCTAAGTGCTAAACTGCTAAGTTCGGTTTCGTATGGTGTTGTCTTTGTCTATCGAGGCTTATCGCTGTGAAAAAATCATGCAAGCCGATCTTAGACCAACGTCTCACTCTTCTACGCAAAATGCCAATTCAAATGCCAAGTACTGTACGTTGTTTCATCTTAATATGAACAGTTATAATATTTTCATGAAATCTGCGGGTACCGACACGAAATACATATAAGATTTATTGAGGTTGTATGCTTGGTACACATATAAATTTCAGTAACTCATATAAGTATGAACATGTAGCTTAGCTTAGATTAGCTCAGTTAGGTCGCGAATTGCATAAACTAGGCAACAGCCCAAGCCGAGGTGTGGCGTACACCCTTGAGTTAGTTGTCAAAACAAAATCGACTGAGTGCCTTAAACACTCGCCTTAGTAGTCTGGTCAAGCTATTGAGGCCTTAATAGGCCAATAGCGTAGTCAGTACGAGAAAAAAATAATGAAATCCGTGTCAAGGTTCACAGGGCTTGGCAGGCTAGATATGAAAACTCTCTTCTAGGTAGATACACTATTACACCCCTACCCAAATTGGAGGATAGTATAAAATTAGAGTTTCCTTGCACACGGCACAAATATTAACTAAACATGAGTATTGTAAGCAATACCTTAATCGTTTTAAAATTATCTGCGATAACATCTGCATTTGTAACAATACATCTGTGCAAAACTTTGAACATCTGCTTCAAGAATGCTCCAGATTTAGTACGAAGAGACTAGGACATATAATGCTTTGTAACAATCTTCGTATGTGTACGTTCAACAAGTCAAGGGAAAGTAAAGTGACTCGTATCAATTTGCGACCACCTCTCTCTCATTATATTGCTAATTGTGTATATATTTGTGCGAAAACAACGAAATGGAAAAAAAAATCATAGGCGTTTTCCTTCAATAATACGTAAACGCGCAAAGAGTGTAAATTATAGAACTTGGGAATAGTATAGACCTATTTGAGTGATTATATTATACGCAATATATCATAATATGGTGATTACTTAATCTTATTAATTGATTTAATTGGTTTCCATTAAGCTTTATTACTTATACATTACTCCTTACATAATTTCGCGCAATATAGACAAAATATATTACACGAGTAACACGAGTGGAACTGATTGAATGTATTGAGGCCTTATCGAAGTGTAACACATGTCTGCTATTAATCTTGTTGCGTAGGCTAGCGGGTTCAAAGCAACAATGAAGGTAGACCACGTTCAGAACAAGCTATAATTGGCGTGGAAACCCTCAACGGTACATTGTACCCTGTTAAACTGACTGTAATATAACGGGGAGTAAAGGTTCCTGTATTCCGATTGTGCGCACTAGAAATTACTAACCTTCGTTGAACAGATGTAATAAGTATCTGAACGTATATTTTAATGCATAATAAATTCAATATTTGGATTGATTTATTAGAAGTGTGAAAGTTAAGTTATACTTTGTATATCTTTACATGTAGATCGTTTATCCATATTATAAGTATACTAGCGGGCTCCGCGGACGTTGTCCCGCCATGGTAATAAATAACCTTGACAAATTATATACTTAAACCTTCCTCATGAATCACTGTATTGGTGAAAACCGCATAAAAAACCGTTCAGTAGTTTTTGAGTTTATCGCGAACAGACAGACAGACAGACGTGGCAGAGGACTTTGTTTTATCTTATGTAATGATATTCTTTGACGAAAATTGAAACGGTTACAGCAAACCAAACGGCAAATAAAAACTTTTGGTCACATATGTACAATATATCATCCATAAAAATTTACTAAGCTAAGGAATATTAATATTTAATTGTAAATAAACATTACATATCTTCATTTAGTACAGTGATTATCAAACTTATTTCTTTTACCGCCCCCTTTGAAAATCTATTATTTTTCAGCACCCCCCATTTTTTATACACCCCTAAAACTTAAAAACCACAATTTCATTACTTTAATTAATTTAGTTATATTAGTCGGTTCTGATGTTTAAACTTACATTCTAAACTAGAAATTTTTACCAGTGAGAACAAATAAAACCCTACTTTATAATATTAATAACTAGCGGGCCCGGCAGACGTTGTCCCGCCCTGATAATAAAAGTATCTCTGCCAAATTATATACTAAAACGTTCCTCATGAATCACTTTATCCACTGGTGAAAACCGCATGAAGATCCGTTCAGTAGTTTTTGAATTTATCGCGAACAGACAGACAGACAGACGCGGTAGGCGACTTTGTTTTATACTATGTAATGATATATTTTAATCAAATTAAAAGAAACAATATAAATATGTAATCTGTTTTCGTTTTTATACTAATCTAATGAGATGTATGAATTTGATGATATTTAATAAGTTTGTTGATATCAGGTTCGATTTTACTCAAAAACAGTCGTAAGTCGCTGCGTTTGGTAACTTGCAAATGATTTCTCTTTTTAGTAAGCAGCGTTATCACAGCGCTATATCCACGTTCACACAAATATGACGATGGGAATGCTATCAAAAATTGTTCAACAGTAGACCACAACCCAGGGCACAACTGCGGATTTGACTTTTGTAGTCAAAATTGTTGGTAGGCATTTTTGTATTTGATTTTTATTTCCTCGTTCGTTGTCAGTTCTATAAGTTCTTCTTCCAACTGGGGTGATATTGCTATGTTGACATTTGAAAAAGGATCTAACACCCAGTCTGGTATTTCCAATTTCAAAATGTCCTGGAATCTTTCAATGAAATCACTATGAAGATTTTCCAAATGTTGGCAGTAGACGAGCAAGTTGTCGTTGTTGCAGGATACTGATAAATTGGGAAAATTATGGAACTCACGTCTGCCGATATTCTTTTTGTGTAAGAGCTACGAAAGAGCGACGACATTTTTTGTTTTTATTAAGTTCAAGTCATCGCCTTGAAGTTGGATATTCATATCATTAAGCAATGTATAAAGGTCTGTCAGGTATGCGATGTCATTCTTTGATATGATGAGGTTTTCGCGCAATTCTGTGACTTTGTTTTCCAAGAACTCTATGACAGAGTCAAACAGATTGTAAAAACGAGTCAGACAATTTCCTTTCGATAGCCAACGCATTTCTGTGTGAAAAATCAATCTGTTGAAATCTTCATAATTATTAACACAAAGCTGATTAAATAATCTGTCATTTAAAGAGTTGCTTCGGATTTTATTGACTGCTCTGATGACATGTTGCAATGATTGAAATAGTCGTTCACTTAAATTTATAGCAACTAAATGATGTCGATGTATAACGCAATGTACAGCAAGCGCATCAGGAATTTTGTTTTTTAAGTACGATATGAAGCCCTTTTAACACCCCGTCATAGCTGGAGCACCATCTGTAACAGCTGATATAATATTCTTCAACGGAATTCCTTTTTCATCACAAAACTTTTCCAGTGTTTTAAATACGGTTTCTCCTTTCGTGTCTGTCTCTAAATTTCTAGCAAATAAAAGTTCTTGACATATTTTTTCATCTTTAATAAGCCTCACGTAAGACAACAACAATGCTTCATTAGTTGAATAAGTGGACTCATCCAACTGAATTGAAAATTTACTAGTCTTCAGATGATTGCACAATGACTCTCCAATGTTTTCAGCCATTTCGTCAATTCGTCTTTGGACAGAACTATTGCTCAAAGGAATTTTTCGAATTATATCTGCCGCCGGTTTATGGAACACAGTAGTTATAACTTCTTTTATCGCCGGCAAGATTAACGTTTCTCCGATGGTGTGTGGTTTACCTGTTTGAGCAATTAACAGAGAGATATTGTATGAAGCTCGAAGTCCGTTATCGTCTTGCTTAGCAGCCATCGAAAAAAGTTTCGATACACTTGGCTGAACATTATACTTCTTTTCCAGATCTTGAAAATAGGCTACATTTTTGTCCTTCTTATCCGGATGCATTTTATTCAAATGATCTTGAAGTCTTGAAGGCTTCATCGCTTCGTTTGAAAATGTTTTTGAACAAAGAAGGCACAAAGGCAAAGATAGGTTTGTCAAATTTTCTATGAATCCATATTTCATATATCCTACACTGTATTGCCATTTCTTATTTTTTGCTTCCGACATGGCTTTGTTTTCAAAAATATGTAAATAAAGTGTTGAATTTAAATACTTGTTTAAAGATAGCGCGCGAAACCACAAATGAAAATATAAGAAAGATTACGAGCTTTTATATAGGATTTAAATACAGCAAGTAACGACAGGAATAAGACAAACACGCACAAACTCGTTTACTCTTTCGACTGAGCAACTACTACTACAGTACTCAACCGTACAGAGCAAGTATCGATGAACCAGCCGATTTCTACCGGATCCGCAGAAACTTGTTACAACTTGATTGCGTACGGTGTACGGGCTATCCTACAAAATCTATGTTAAGTATTTTAAGTTTTTATAACATCATACAGGGTATAAACAGAACCTAATTATTCATTATTGTGTAGTAGGTGGGTTTTAATTTTAGTGAAATTTAAAATACTATATAAAGTAAAGGAAATTACAAATTATACATCGCCCCCCCTAACCCACATTAACGCCCCCCGTTTTTTCTGGCCCCTTAACGCCCCCCTCTAGGTTTCAAATGCCCCCAAGGGGGCGTTATCGCCCACTTTGAGAAAGACTGATTTAGTATTATTTTTGAAAATTTCATACAATCGCAATTCTCATTTTCGATAATATTTTTATCAATATAAAATTACTAAGTTAAGAAAAACACCAGTGATTATTAAGACTCAATAAGATTGTATTGCATTATTAAAAAGAACTTACGAAAAGCGACGATTTTCGGCGTTTGTTGATGCACCCTCTGAGATATGTAGAAGGCTAGCTGCTTAACTCCTACCGCAACGAAGCTTTGGATTAAGTCTACATCTGTTAGGGATCCGAACATAGCTAACTGCATCTACTGCATAGTATAGACGGTTAAGGGTAGCAGTCACACACAACAATCACTCGCATGATCTGATCGGGAATCATCATACCTTACAGTAATGCTATTGATATAATAATGACAACCAAAATATCATTTTACTTACGAATTTAATCCCATACACTAATATAGTTCTCATATTTGTATTCATGTATTCATGACAGTGTGTCTTAATCGATAATTCGAGTGGTTTAATCAGCGGAATACGGACACGATATCTCCAGGTTCAATCTCTTCGAGTGCCAACGAATTTTTTTTGATATTCGCGTACATTTATTAGTTTAAATTAGCAACACTATTGACAGGTGGTAAGGAACGTTATAAAGAAAACTGGACTTGAGAAATATACCTGTAACATGCTACCATATATGGGAAAAACATATTATACATACAGAACTGTGGATTTCTTCTGGTTTAAAATCGCCAGTACGTTGTGAGCTGCCAAGGTGATTAAACCCCGTACCTCCCGTGAAGAGTTCTTTAGATCAGAAGTAAAACTCTTATGGGTTGGTATTATTACTGTTTGATCTTTGACATAATTATCGTATTAAAAGTATATATATATAGGTATATAGTATATAGGTATACTAGTCGTTTGGATTATTATTAAACTAGCGGGCCCGGCAAACGTTGTCCCACCCTGATTATAATAAAAAACCTTGACAAATTATATACCAAAACGTTCCTCATGAATCACTTTATCCATCGGTGAAAACCGCATGAAAATCCGTTTAGTAGTTTTTGAGTTTATCGCGAACAGACAGACAGACGCGGTAGGGGACTTTCTTTTATACTATGTAATGATAATGATTTTCGTAAGACCCAGTTATGAACGTAAATATTTCATTATTTTTAATTGTTCGTAGCTAAAACCTGGAGTCAAAATAAAAAATAATGTTATTTCACAAATTCTATCATATATTCTTCTGTATATATACTATGTTAACTACATGTATATATTTAGTTATAATGTCAATAATTTTATTTGGGTCTTACTTATCTGCGTTGAGTTTATTGGTTCAAAGCGCGTAGAGACCAAAACTGTAATTATTTAGCTTTATTATCCTGCAAGTATTTCTAAATATGTCAACGTGAGACTATAAATATCTAGTTACTAATAATAGCATTTTATTTGCACGTCAAATTTCTACATTATAGTGTAGTGTTCAGTTAAATAAATTAAACATTTTCTTATACTTTATAACGCTCGTATATTTTTCTCCAGCACACTTTAATAATAATCATAATATACAGATTCCTGTAAATAATTTTAATAGGTCCTAGGTTTCACTAATTTTATAACTCAACCTATTGAATACGATCTCTTGAATACTGCATGGCGTCTGCTCCTGCAAAATTTACGTTTGAATTTTCTTCTTGTATGAAAAGCTTTAAATTTTTCAGTATTGGTCACATTCTCTACAATATTTACCCATTTTTGATCCAAATCTTCTGGCGGTTTATCATTTATTAAGATTATTGGCATTGTTAGAAAGTTGTGTTCGACTTCTGTTCTTATATTGTTCTCTTTCAAGAAAGTTGGAGGTATTTCTTTATTGTCTTCCGGTGAACTGATACTGGTGTTATCTTTACCAGATACTTCGAGGTTGTTTTGTGTAATTTCTGATATATGCACGTCGTTATCTGTTCCGTTGGGCGATGCAGCGTTTAGAGCGGCTTCTGCGTCAAGCATCTGAAACTTTTCAATTTTTTTATATTATTAATCATAGCTAAAATACTTTTGCGTAGGTTTACGATATAAATTTATCTAAAGATTGTATGAGATGTTTTGAAGGCTAGTATGTAAACGGATGTTCTTGAATACTCTATAGAGATTGTATTATTGTTTGTGACGATTTTTCCTATATTAATTTATGTAAATTGTATTGTAGCTACCGAGTATGTCATCCTCTTCGGCAGACTGGTTTTTATAGGTGGTAGAGCTACGCTAAAGCTATTACTGGTTTCATTATGAATGGGTCGGCTCGCTCGAGGTAGTACCACCCTCTCACAGAAAACCGATGTGAAGTAACAGTCCTTGCATTGTTGCGTTTCTTTCGGCCAGTGAGAGCGCCGGAGGCCCACCTCCCCTCTTCTCTTCTCTCCTCCTCCGTTCCTCTCACCTCCCTCCCCGTCCCCCTCCCCTCCCTTCATTCCCCCTTCCCACAAACACAGGCCGCTAACGCATTTGCGACTCCCCTAGTGTTGCTAATGTCTATGGACGGCGGTGATTACTTAACGTCAGGTTAGGCGCCTGTTCGTTTGCCTCCTATAATATAAAAAAAAGACTGCCTGAAATATTTGTTTTTATTGTAAAGAGAATATGTAGTCCAAACAATTAAACGATCGCTTGTGTGTAAATAACATATATGGAGTTAGAAATAAACAGTCTGTTTTACGCATTTCGTGTCTTATTATTACGCTGTGCAAGTCAGTCTAGACTCCTACAGTGAGCCCGAGGCTCTTACAGTATCATTTGCAAATATAACTCATATCTCAAATTTATCTATTTAGGTTTTTTTTTCTTTTTTATATCATAGGAGGCAAACGAACAGGTAGGTCACCTTATGTAAGTGATCACCACCGTCCATAGACACTTGCAACACCAGGGGAGTTGCAAGTGCGTTGCCAGCCTGTGTAGGGAGGGGGAGGGGGAGGAAGGGAAGGGGAGGGGAGGTGGGTCTCCGGCGCTCTCACTGACCGAACGAAACGCAACAATGCAAGCACTGTTACTTCACGTCGGTTTTCTGTGAGAGGGTGGTACTACCCCGGGCGAGCCGACCCATCCATGCTGAAACCAGTAATAGTTTCAGCGTGGCTCTACCACCTACTAAAGGTGATCTACAAATTAAATTATTATTCCTTGTAAAATTATAGATTACACTAATTTTATTATTTTCGCAATGTTACATCACCAAGCACTTTAGTTCCTTTTTGCGTTAGACAAGTGATATAATATTTATTTAAGCCTCTAAATTAAAAGTAAATACCTTAAAGTTTTCATATTCCTTAATGAGTAGAAAGTAAAGAAAAATCTTTCAAAATAGTCACATTAATCATAATCAAGATATTTAGCCAAATTAACCGAAGCTGTTACCAGTTTTTTTTTCATTATGAAAATAAGAAACAAGTTGTACTATTAATTTGTTTACGCTCGTAGGCATTCTTACGAATAGCTTACTAAAAAATATTTTCTTATAAGGTAAGCTCCGCTTGACCCTGTTATCATCATTATATACTTTTGATTTTAAAGCTGTGCCCACACCGCATGGAAATAATATTTGAAGAGTATTTTTAATTTGCTTATATAATCTATCATAGGTGATTCAAGACCGTATATTTTAGCTTTTATTACGCCATTACCAAGATTAAGATACACACACCAACACTGTTAGCACAGGCTGCAACTAATTAAGTCTGTATTTACAGAACACATCGAACATTGTGTTCGTAAATTAGTATCGCAGTATGTTCGTTGCCGATATATTGTAAATAAACAAAAGTTTCTTCCAAAGTCTATTCGTAAACTCTGTCCGGCATTTCCGTATGATTAACAATATAAAGATAGTTTATAAATACAGAATAAATATAATATGATCCGTGTATTGCTAGTTAACTTGTTAACATGAAAAACAGGTATAAAAAATACTGTTAAGAGTCTGCGTTAATTTATAAAATAGTTTCTCACTTTACGAGATCAGACAACAGAAACACGATGATTTTATCACTTGCTTGATGTGAAGGAAAATACTAGAAGAGATTTTAAGGTTATATTATCAGAATAACTGATATATCTATATGGTATTGCTCGTGACATAAATAGTAAATTGCTACAAGAATTGACTTTACGTATTATTGAATCTGCAGCAATCACAACGTTACATTTTTATAATAAAACTAGCGGACCGGGCGGACGTTGTCCTGCCTTGATAATAAAAAAAAACTAAAATTCAACCGCAGCGCCACCTACCGGGTCCAATTGTGAATCTAAACCATTCTCGGATCCACTGGAACACGCAAACAAAATTTCATCAAAATCGGTCCGGTAGTGTTGGCGACGCACACGATAAGTAGTACATAGATTTATACGTAGGTTTATTGATATTTTATAGAGAACATAGATATAGATTTATCGACATTTAATATAGACTTTGTTAGATTTAATGCATGCGAGTATAATAGAATAGATATATAAATTGGATATAGAATTGTAGGTATGTTATGTATGTATTGAGTTATTGAATATGGAATTATAGATGTGATATGTATTGAGTTATTGAATATGGAATTATAGATGTGATAGGGATTGAATTATAGATATGTAAGAAGGCATGCATAGACTTATTGAATTATGGATTATATAGAATTGTGTGTTAGTAATAATAGTAATAGGGTGACTTATAGATTACATTCGCATTAAGTAGGGAATTACATGATGGATGAGATTAAGTTATGCCGTATGGAATATATAGCGTGTGTGCATGGAAACATTCGTAGAGAGAATATGATAGAGTTACACACGTTATATACTATTGAAGTATACGTTACATAGCAAGAATTATACGATCATATAGAACGGCAAATATGGAAGATTGTATAATTTAATATAGACAAACGTAATGGTTATAGAGGTACATAAAATATTACAACGGTTCCTCATAACGGACGTCTTCGATCTCAGGGTTTTTAGTAATTTTATGAACAATGACTCCAGCCATATACCGGCTTACCTTTGTAAAATTCCCAGAGACTAGGCGGTGGATTTTGCCTTTGAATAAAGCAAAATAATATATTTTCTGTTAAATGGTTATTGCTCAAGCAATATACTTGAATAGGGTCCGCCGAATAATATTCGTTATGACGTTACGGTACCCGAACGAGCCCAATAAAATAATATATTTTATTTTATGGTAATTGTACAAACAATAGTTGAAAGTTGCAAGTCGAACGGGACTTTATGGCTTTACAGTAATTTCTCACGCAACGGCGTTGTAAACAGAAATTTCTAATTTTATTATGTATCGTTTTAAAATAAAATATGAATGGAATTAATATTATGACAAGGAATATATATATATATATATATATATATAACTGGCGAACATAACGTAACGATATGTAACATTGAATATCGAGTGAATGTGAATGTGAATATATATAGAGATTAATTATGTCACCCTATACAGATCGATGTAAATTTTAACACACTGAAAATAGATTTACATATGAATATAAGTTAAGGTTTATGTAATAAGATTATTATAGAGTTATATAGAATTATAGAATAGAATATAGAGTTTAGTGCGAAACGGCGCTTAATATAGAGATAACTTTATTCATATGTAAGATAGATATAAGATGTAAATTTTAGAATATAGATTGCATGCAAATAGATAATAAGAAATTGATATTATAGACATTTTATATGTAAAAATATGATAAATATGATAAATAAATAGGAACGCGATATCCAAGCCAACGCATAGAGCCACGACGTCTAACGGGATACCGTTAGTTGCCGGCCCGATTTTGCTTATAAGCACGGTCGGTACGGTACTAGATCGTAGTTTGATTGCACAAGTCATCGCAATAACATCGAGGTAGTTTGATTGCACAAATCATCGCAATAACATCGAGGTAGTTTGATTGCACAAGTCATCGCAATAACATCGAGGTAGTTTGATTGCACAAGTCATCGCAATAACATCGAGATAGTTTTGCTTGTACATCTTATTGAGATAACATCGAGTAGTTTGATTGCACAAGTCATCGCAATAACATCGAGATAGTTTGCTTGTACATCTTATTGAGATAACATCGGGTAGTTTGATTGCACAAGTCACCGCAATAACATCGAGTAGTTTGCTTGTACATCTTATTGAGATAATATCGGGTAGTCTGATTCACAAGTCATCGCAATAACATCGAGTAGTTTGCTTGTACATCTTATTGAGATAACATCGAGTAGTTCGATTGCACAAGTCATCGCAATAACATCGCGTAGTTTGCTTGTACATCTTATTGAGATAACATCGAGTAGTTTGCTTGCACAAGTCATCGCAATAACATCGAGTAGTTTGCTTGTACATCTTATTGAGATAACATCGAGTAGTTTGCTTGCACAAGTCATCGCAATAACATCGAATAGTCTAATTGTACATCTCATTGAGATAACATTGAATAGTAATATCGAGAAGTCTACATCGTCAGTAGTAGTGCTCTGTTGGCTCGGGGACGCGGTCATTATACGAGAACCACGGTGTTTTTTTTGCGACCACCCCGACCTCCGTTTCAAAATCTACCACCTTCATCGGCTGGCTCGTGCATCACATTGCACATCATCGAGGCCCCTTCAATACATCACCGGCATCCGACTGTCGTCACCGAGGCGGGCTACCGGCGCTCTCGCTACCACCTTCGAGAGTACTACGCCCGCCCACCGCCGGGGAACGTCGCCTCGCCTCACGTCTCTCCTCATTTCCACCTCACCCCGCCTAACCGCGGGCCGGTGACGTACGAGGGCGAGAGGTGTCGCCATATTGACAGGCGGCGGCCCCAACAGCTGGTCCTTCGAGAGCCGGATCTTCGCGGCAGACAAGATGCCGGTCACCAGGAGCCAGAAGGAATCACAGAACGAACAGCTAGTTGAAACAGAGGCTGTACAACAAAGCAGCTCTACAGAGACGTACGATACCTCAACAACAGAAACAACGCAAGTCACCGTAGCATCCACATTGAGGAGACACAGGCCTGCATCCACGAGGTCCCAGAAGAGGCGACAGGAGCTGGAGGCCCGTGCAGCATTGGCTGAGAAGGAGCTTCGGGAAGCACAAGCGGCGACAGTGGCAGCTAGGCTACGCTTGGAAATAATACAAGCCGATATCGAGGAAGAAGATGATGACTCCGTTATCGAGGAGCCAGCAGATCCGGAGAACCAGGTCAGAGACTGGATCCGGGATTCGGCGGGACACACGGAGGCCAAGAGCAAGGGAAACACCGAACACATAGAGGACGTTCGGTGTACACGGAATACTCTTGCCCCCACCACCGAAGCTGAGGGCCAACATGGAAGGAGTCACGATCATAGAAGCCTAGCCCAAGCCATAGCTGAGGCGATGAAGACTGCACACCAGGGAATGATGCCACAACCTGACTATGTGCATCAGCTACCACCATTCGAAGGGGACTGCAGAGAGTGGGTGGCCTTCGAGGCCGTCTACGATGACACCGCTCCGCTCTTCTCAGACGTGCAGAACATGGCGCGACTGAGAAGAGCACTGAAGGGAGAGGCACGAGAGGGAGTTCGCAGCCTGCTGTTCTCGGAGAGTACACCCGAGGAGATAATGGAGGCGCTGCGACGGTCATATGGAAGAGCGGATGCCCTGATTCTGGCAGAACTGAACAAAATAAGGAGACTGCCAGTAATCAGCGATTCTGCATACGATATATGCATGCTGGCAAGCTGCATAAATAACACCGTCGCAGCAATAAGAGGGCTGCGAAAACCGCAATATCTACAGTCGCCCGAAATATTGAAGAGCATCACAGATAAGATGCCAACTATATTGAAGTTCCGTTGGTACGACTACACCGCGGACAAGATGGATGGAGAGGATCCTGATCTCAACACGATGGCGAAATTCTTGAATAGTATGGCGGATCGAGGTGGACCGCACGCCATACCAGAGGAAGCCACCGTACGGAAGCTGCCACCAAGAAGACAGGCCATGCATGCAGCAATGGACGACAGACCAGACGAGCCTGCTGTGACACCATCGGAGCGAGGAGATGCAGCGGCGTCGCCAGGACATGGAGTTGGTGCTGCGCACGAGGGGGAGGATGTTGGCGACGCACACGATAAGTAGTACATAGATTTATACGTAGGTTTATTGATATTTTATAGAGAACATAGATATAGATTTATCGACATTTAATATAGACTTTGTTAGATTTAATGCATGCGAGTATAATAGAATAGATATATAAATTGGATATAGAATTGTAGGTATGTTATGTATGTATTGAGTTATTGAATATGGAATTATAGATGTGATATGTATTGAGTTATTGAATATGGAATTATAGATGTGATAGGGATTGAATTATAGATATGTAAGAAGGCATGCATAGACTTATTGAATTATGGATTATATAGAATTGTGTGTTAGTAATAATAGTAATAGGGTGACTTATAGATTACATTCGCATTAAGTAGGGAATTACATGATGGATGAGATTAAGTTATGCCGTATGGAATATATAGCGTGTGTGCATGGAAACATTCGTAGAGAGAATATGATAGAGTTACACACGTTATATACTATTGAAGTATACGTTACATAGCAAGAATTATACGATCATATAGAACGGCAAATATGGAAGATTGTATAATTTAATATAGACAAACGTAATGGTTATAGAGGTACATAAAATATTACAACGGTTCCTCATAACGGACGTCTTCGATCTCAGGGTTTTTAGTAATTTTATGAACAATGACTCCAGCCATATACCGGCTTACCTTTGTAAAATTCCCAGAGACTAGGCGGTGGATTTTGCCTTTGAATAAAGCAAAATAATATATTTTCTGTTAAATGGTTATTGCTCAAGCAATATACTTGAATAGGGTCCGCCGAATAATATTCGTTATGACGTTACGGTACCCGAACGAGCCCAATAAAATAATATATTTTATTTTATGGTAATTGTACAAACAATAGTTGAAAGTTGCAAGTCGAACGGGACTTTATGGCTTTACAGTAATTTCTCACGCAACGGCGTTGTAAACAGAAATTTCTAATTTTATTATGTATCGTTTTAAAATAAAATATGAATGGAATTAATATTATGACAAGGAATATATATATATATATATATATATATAACTGGCGAACATAACGTAACGATATGTAACATTGAATATCGAGTGAATGTGAATGTGAATATATATAGAGATTAATTATGTCACCCTATACAGATCGATGTAAATTTTAACACACTGAAAATAGATTTACATATGAATATAAGTTAAGGTTTATGTAATAAGATTATTATAGAGTTATATAGAATTATAGAATAGAATATAGAGTTTAGTGCGAAACGGCGCTTAATATAGAGATAACTTTATTCATATGTAAGATAGATATAAGATGTAAATTTTAGAATATAGATTGCATGCAAATAGATAATAAGAAATTGATATTATAGACATTTTATATGTAAAAATATGATAAATATGATAAATAAATAGGAACGCGATATCCAAGCCAACGCATAGAGCCACGACGTCTAACGGGATACCGTTAGTTGCCGGCCCGATTTTGCTTATAAGCACGGTCGGTACGGTACTAGATCGTAGTTTGATTGCACAAGTCATCGCAATAACATCGAGGTAGTTTGATTGCACAAATCATCGCAATAACATCGAGGTAGTTTGATTGCACAAGTCATCGCAATAACATCGAGGTAGTTTGATTGCACAAGTCATCGCAATAACATCGAGATAGTTTTGCTTGTACATCTTATTGAGATAACATCGAGTAGTTTGATTGCACAAGTCACCGCAATAACATCGAGTAGTTTGCTTGTACATCTTATTGAGATAACATCGGGTAGTTTGATTGCACAAGTCACCGCAATAACATCGAGTAGTTTGCTTGTACATCTTATTGAGATAATATCGGGTAGTCTGATTCACAAGTCATCGCAATAACATCGAGTAGTTTGCTTGTACATCTTATTGAGATAACATCGAGTAGTTCGATTGCACAAGTCATCGCAATAACATCGCGTAGTTTGCTTGTACATCTTATTGAGATAACATCGAGTAGTTTGCTTGCACAAGTCATCGCAATAACATCGAGTAGTTTGCTTGTACATCTTATTGAGATAACATCGAGTAGTTTGCTTGCACAAGTCATCGCAATAACATCGAATAGTCTAATTGTACATCTCATTGAGATAACATTGAATAGTAATATCGAGAAGTCTACATCGTCAGTAGTAGTGCTCTGTTGGCTCGGGGACGCGGTCATTATACGAGAACCACGGTGTTTTTTTTGCGACCACCCCGACCTCCGTTTCAAAATCTACCACCTTCATCGGCTGGCTCGTGCATCACATTGCACATCATCGAGGCCCCTTCAATACATCACCGGCATCCGACTGTCGCCACCGAGGCGGGCTACCGGCGCTCTCGCTACCATCTTCGAGAGTACAACGCCCGCCCACCGCCGGGGAACGTCGCCTCGCCTCACGTCTCTCCTCATTTCCACCTTATCTCGCCTAACCGCGGGCCGGTGACGTACGAGGGCGAGAGGTGTCGCCATATTGACAGGCGGCGGCCCCAACAGGTAGTTTAGGAGGAGTTCAGTCACATACACACGCACACAAGAAATATATATATTAAGATTACTATACTGTAAAATCGACTTATACAAATTAAGAAACTGCAGGCTAATCAGTAACCATTATATGGGATGGTCACAATATTAAAAAAAAATGTATATACACAATTAGAGATAATTACAAAATTTGTTCACTTGCCAGCATCGTTGATCTCTGGCATGACAGGCTGATATCTTTAAGTTTAAGTCAAAACAAAGTTTAAATATTATTATTATAAGATTATAAAATTAGCACTTAATATTTTTTTTTTACTTTATTTTTGGCAACGATTATTTTCGATTATTACTGCCATTGTCGAGTACCTAGTTAATAGTATTACAAGTTCTTCTTCTATTTTATTTTTGTCAACCAGTCTTCTAGTAGACTATTACTGCCATTGTCAAGTGAGTATCGATATTACAAGTTTCTTGATATAATTACAATGAACTAACAAGATGGTGGCCATCTTGTTAGAACTTTCCTGGGAGTTCTTGTGGCAAGTCAGAATCCATGCTCCGTGGTATTATTTCCGATCCACTTCACTTGTGCAAAATAACCAAACTATATTACGTAAAGCACCACCAACATTACACAATGACGAATTAAAGGCGATTGTGGAAGTTGATGATACACAATCTACGGGTGAATTAGCAGCAGCTTTCGACGTTAGCGTCAAAACAATATTGGTCCATTTGCGTCAAATTGGCAAGGTAAAAAAACTTGACAAATGGGTGCCCCACGAACTCAATGATCGCCAGCGCGAAGTACGCGTCGAGACGTACCTTGCACTGCTCAACAGATACACAAATGAAGGAATTTTGAACCGCATCGTTACCTGCAATGAAAAATGGATTCTGTTTGATAACCGCAAGCGCTCAGCAAGTTGGTTGGATCCTGGTTCAGCACCTAAACAATGCCCTAAACGAAAACTTACCCCTAGAAAAGTGATGGTCACTGTTTGGTGGTCTAGCGCCGGTGTGATTCATCACAGTTTCTTACCAAACGAAGTGAACATTACTGCAGATGTGTACTGTGAAGAACTGAACACAATGATGGAGAAGCTGGCACATCTCCAACCAGCATTGGTCAATCGCTCGTCTCCGCTGCTCCTGCACGACAACGCGCGACCTCATACTGCACAGCAGACGGTCTCCAAGTTGCAAGATCTGGGGTTGGAAGTTCTCTGTCATCCGCCCTACTCACCAGACCTTGCGCCTACAGATTACTACTTTTTCCAGAATTTGGATAACTCCTTGGCGGGAAAAAAATTCAATACCCGAGAGGCAGTACAAAATGCCTTTGAAGAATTTGTTGCCTCCCGTCCAGCTGATTTCTTTAAGAAGGGCATCAATAAACTGCCACTGCGTTGGCAAAGATGCATTGATTGCATGGGTGATTACTTCGATTAATACAAATAAAAAATACATGAAAAAAATTCGTTTAAATTTTTTCATACAAAACGGCAATTTCATAGGTAAAGACCTAATATTTATGAAATAAAAAAGAAACGTAATTATTACTTGGTGTGCCAGATTTTCAATATCATCTATATAATTATCTCCATACATTAATGTATTAAATAAAAAAAAAAGTGGATGGATATGGTGTATATTTGTTACTCTACGCAGAAATTACTGGAACGGTTTTGGCGAAAATTCTACAAAATAGCTTATACATACTGGATACAGTCATCATTTGTTAAAATATAAACGCAGGCGAACTCGTTGCTTCTCCTAGTATGACATATATGTAAAGTTTGTATATTAAACGTAGATTGATATCAAAACTTCCAGTAAATTAAGTTTCAAACACATGCAAATTGTTAAGAATTAATGTGTCGATATTGATAATATGGAATTGAGATCCATAAAAATGATTCTAATGTTAATTGTATCTATACTCATATTATAAAGAGGTACAGTTTATGAGTTTGTGACGTCATAGGGGGGTAATCTCAGGAACTACTGGTTCAATGGTCCGATTCTTTCAGTATTATATAGCGCATTTATCGAGGAAGGTTATAGGCTATATATCATCACGCTAAGACCAATAGGAGCGGAGCATCAACGAATAATGTTTCAAAATCAGGGTTTTTTTCCTCTTGACAGCTTCCGCTGCGTGTTAGCGTTAACGAAACGAACGAAGTCACTGGCAGAGGCTAGTTTTAAATATATGTTAAAAAGATAAACTCGATCCAGTTTCTTGCCAATTCTTCTCGATGCCGAGTTGTTTTTCGAACCAGTCGTAGCTTTAACGTTCATAAGCGCCTTCTTATGGTGCTTAAATTAAATTCAAATATAATTTACAATTTTGTGTAAAAAAAAATTCATTAATTGTCATAAAAAATACACAGCAGTGAAGGGGGAAAATAGCAGCATTAAGATACAATAGTATTGAATTACCAAACATAAAATCTCTCAAGAAAATATCTAAAATACAGTGAGTAACAAAGAAAAAATCTGTTTTCATTATTTTGTTATGAACGCAGAAGATTCTGGTGAGCTCTCTATAATGATTTAATAATATCAGAGTGAATTTTATGGTGCACTCGACTCGTGGCAACCTTGCACGTGAAATTTAAAAAAACAAAGTTCATCCCAGACAATGTTTCGTAAAGGTAAACAAACATAATATTTTGTTTGAGTTCATTAATTTACTTAGTGCTAGAATATTTTACCAACGAATCCGTGATATAATTATCTATGTGAACAAATGCTATTGTAACATATCATTATATTATATTATTCCATATCTTCATACGATATGCACACTATTTTTTATGTCATAGGAGGCAAACGAACAGGTGGGTGACCTGATAGTAAGTGATCACTGCCGCCCATAGACACTAGCAACGCAAGAGGAGTCGAAAGTGCGTTGCCGGTCTTTTAAGTACGCTTGTTTTTAATGTACACTCGTTTCTTGAAGGTTTGTAAAGTGTTTGTTTGTATAGTGCTATTACATAGATCTAATTAGAAAGCTAGTTTTCTAGAAGCATCTTCTTAACGTTAGACCGCTTTTTATAGAATTCGCGTGACTACCTATCCTTTCACATCGAAAAATCTGTCGCCAAGTTTAGATTGTTATATTACTTTAGAACGCCTTAAGGCAAATTGCATTTCTATGCTAAGTTCTATGCTAATTTCCAAATGTACATAGTTACTTAGGGGGTTGGGGGTAATCAGAATTTTCCAAAAATCAATGTTTTGTTTCTATTTCTTAAAGTATCTTAAAATATTCTTCTTAAAATTATTATCTTAATAATTTCGCATTATCCGACAACTACGAAAGGGCTCTCGGGCGCTCCAGAACGCTCGAGAGTAGGTATCTGGCAGTACCTGCAAGCAACCGATTTCTCGGGTACTTTTGTCACGACTGAATTACAACTTTGATGTGTATACAGTAGGGTGGTTTTTTTTTTGCGACTAATTTTTTTTCTTTACTCCATTGACGGAATATCGTTCGAACTATTAAATAAAAAATTCCCACCAAAGGACGGCTCTTAATTCCAATTTTAAGTACTCGCTAAATGAATTTAAAGTTTTCTCATTTAATTAACACGTAAAAATAATGTTTTTTGCTTAAAATATTTATAGCTTGGAGACATTTCATCAAAAATCTTTGACCATAGAAAGAAATTGTAGAGGGATCCTTCTTCTTCAGAAGCCCTAGTAGCAAATATTTAATCTTTGATGTATCTGGTCAGTAAAAAATTTTATAGTCGATTTTCACTCAAAAATTGTGGTTTTTCGACTTTTTCTCCAAATCTATTGACTTGACGCCAAAATTGCAAAGGACCTCTTAAGAGAATTTAATTTCCTACAAGATAAGATGACAGCCAAGCTCGAAAAATAAATTGTCTTTGAAAAAGATTTGATTAAAGTTAAGAAAACACCGAATTAATCTATTTTATTGCAATTTTTATTTTTGTTTTTGACATTAGAGCAGAAAAAAATTATAATATTCTTCATTTTATGTTTGAATATTAAAATATTAAAATTTTAAATCATCTTAGGAACATTCTAATCAATTTTATTTATTATATTTAACATCTGAAATATATAATTCTATGTTATTAGCTAAACGTCATTATAATGCATATTAACCTCCAAATTTCTCACTCTGTTTTATCATTTGGAAAGCTTTGCTTATTACCACAACTCTCAATACAAAAAAAATTATTTTAAGGTTAAGTCTCGTGCTTATAGTTTACTCTATACTGTGTGTGAGAATTTCGTTTTCTTTCTTCTATGTTTACTTTGTATTGTTGGATTCAAATCTATTAAGAACTGTCGATTAAATAAGTTTCAAAATGAGAGAAAAAATTGGAAAAACTTTAATCAAATCTTTTTCAAAGACAATTTATTTTTCGAGTTTGGCTGTCATCTTATCTTGTAGGAAATTAAATTCTCTTCAAAAGAGGTCCTTTGCAATTTTGGCGTCAAGTCAATAGATTTAGAGAAAAAGTCGAAAAACCACAATTTTTGAGTGAAAATAGACTATAAAATTTTTTACTGACCAGATACATCAAAGATTAAATATTTGCTACTAGGGCTTTTGAAGAAGAAGGATCCCTCTACAATTTCTTTCTATGGTCAAAGAATTTTGATGAAATGTCTCCAAGCTATAAATATTTTAAGCAAAAAACATTATTTTTACGTGTTAATTAAATGAGAAAACTTTAAATTCATTTAGCGAGTACTTAAAATTGGAATTAAGAGCCGTCCTTTGGTGGGAATTTTTTATTTAATAGTTCGAACGATATTCCGTCAATGGAGTAAAGAAAAAAAAATAGTCGCAAAAAAAAAACCACCCTAGTATACAGTAATACCTAAATCGATATTTTAGTAAATTCTACAACGGCTGAACAACTATTATATGGCCGGGGAATAGATGACTTGGTGTAAGTAATTAAATATTTCGTATTACTCTACATAAAGCGATGTTATATTTAAGCGCGCAGTTTGCAATATGCGATGATAGCTCAGTGCTTATCGTGTTCGGGCATAGCACCGGTCGACGTCGACCCCTTGTGAATAAGCTAGAGCTTACAGCGAAGGGAAACAACGTGATGCGAAACGAACGAAACTCGCCTGTGTATCTACCATTTTATGTAAGGTACTCTCGACAAGCTGAAAATGAATGTACTTCGGCAGCTACGTTTAAAAGTTAGTTTCTCTAGGCTTAACCTATTTACCATCTTGGACCACATCGTTATTTAATATCGGATGAGGTTGTGGCCAAACGATAAAAATTATTAAGTATTAAAAAAAACGGTACTAAACGCTTGTGGTAGTTAATAAGTAGATTTATTAGTGAAAACAAATAATACAAAGACACTTTGTAGGTGGTAGAGCCACGCTGTAGCTATTAGTAGTTTCAGCATGAATGGCTCGGCTCACCCGGGGTAGTACCACCCTCTCACACAGAAACCGACGTGTAGTAACCAGTGCTTGCATTGTTGCGTTTCGTTTGGTCAGTGAGAGCGCCGGAGGCTCACCCCCTTCCCCCTCTCCCTACGCTCCCCACTTGCGACGCAACGCACGCAAGGCACTTGCGATTTCCCTAGTGTTGCTAGTGTCTATGGACTGTGGTGATCGCTTAACATCAGGTGACCCACCTGTTCGTATGCCTCCTTTTAATCATTACATAGTATAAAATAAAATCCCCTACCACGTCTGTCTCTCTGTCTGTTCGCGATAAACTCAAAAACTACTGAACGGATTTTCATGCGGTTTTCACCAGTGGATAAAGTGATTCATGAGGACCGTTTTCGTATATAATTTGTCAAGGATTTATTTTTAATCAGGGCGGGACAACGTCTGCCGGGCCCGCTAGTATATATTAAAAAAACACTGTGACTTGTTTTAGTCACATTAATGAACAAGTTGTGTAGTTCATTATGGGTTCTTTTAAAAGTTATTATTATTCATTCTTTCTTTTTTATTCATACTTATACATAACACTTCTACAATCAAAGCGAAATGAACAAAGCCTTAAATGTTAAAATCTATATAACCGTTAACGCTATTACTCGTGCTAGAGAAATACCCTCGAAAAACCTTACCACACACAATCTGTTAAAAATAATTCTTAAATTACATTTGAATAAGAAACTGATACTATTTTCTTGTAACAGAATTATGTTGTTTAAATTGTTTCCTTCCATCAAAAACCACCCACTACTGAATGTAGGCGTCTCCACAACGCCTACGTTGATAATTTTATTATTCTTAATAGTATACGATTAGTATTCATAGCATTTAAAGATAATAGTTGTATTTAAACCAGTGAAGTTAACACCTTAATATAAACACTAAATTTTCCAATTATTTTAACCCCTTGACTATCCAAAACCAGAAAGGTTTAAGCTCGATACAAACAAATGTAGACCTTATGAGGCACAGGTCAATAGAGTGCTGGCAGAATAAGTTTAAAAAAATCCCGTATTTATTGCAAAATTTGAACTATAACAAATTATGTAATGTTAAATTATAAATTTATGATATTGGCTAGATATTAAAAACGTGATCAGCACTATTGAGATCTGTGGGTTGGGATTGGGTAAAAAATTGTAAGAGTCAATTAATTAACCTAACATAAATCATAGTCAGACACTTTAAATCAAACTATTGTTTGCACGCGTCTCTTTATGCTATTAATATATTAAAAGCCGGAAAGAGAGAGATTACGATTTCAACACGATCATTCATTGCAATGTTGACTTAGATTTATGTATGGGGATACCATGTGAAACCGCCCATATTGTCCATACGCATAAATCAGATAGTATAAGCCGTATTTTTTATACTGTAATAAATACAATACAGACGGACTGTTTACGAATGACAGAGGTTAGAAATTGTACATACTACTTTTAGAATATGTTAACAATCGCTAGCGACTTCGTAACATTAAAATACAGCCTACCTCCACCTAGTGGCGATTTATAGTAAAATGAAAAACGTAAAAACCACAATTAAGCCTGCAGATGGGCCTTTTTGGCGGGATCTCGTGGAATGTCATGTAGCGGTCTTTATATTTTATTCATAATCTTGTGTTATTTGGTTCTATATTGTGTAATATTGGTGGTGTTTTACGTAATATAGTTCGGTTATTGTGCACAAGTGAAGTGGATCGGAAATAATACCACGGAGTATGGATTCTGACTTGCCACAAAAACTTCTTGGAAAGTTCTAACAAGGGAGCCACCATCTTGTTAGAACACTGAAATACTACGTAATACGTAACAAACTACGTAAAACACCACCAATTTTACAAAATACAGAGTCAAATAACACAAGGTTATGAATAAAATATAAAATCTACTACATGAGAGACCAAAATCCCGCCAAAAACTCTGTTAGATCTTTAAAAGTATTGACAGAATTAACACATTGATGTTCAGTTGTTCGGTTGCCATTTCATTTTTCACCGAACTACGCTAATTTCATTTCATTACTTGGTGGTACTATAATGGGAAGATTTTGTACTATTTTCTTTCGTTACTACATCCGTGCGAAGCCGGGCCGGGAGCAAGTTATATACAAATGTAGTTTGGTTAGATATCAATATTAACTAAGTATACCCGCGACTCCCTATGGGTGGCTCATAATGTAATAAGCTCCACATACCCATACTTTAAGAGAAAGCGTTTTAATTTATTTATTTCCATATATTTTGGAATGAAAAAAATTTTATAACTTTTCCGGTTATATCAGAAAAAATTGAAACTATAGTTCTCTACTGTAAACTCCGCTTCCTCACTTTGTTGCCATAATGTTACTTTATAAATAGCATTTGACAAATTTTATCTCGTGAAGTGATTCGTATCGACGTCCGTTGTATAGTTTGGAAAAATTAAAAGAACACAAAGACAGACGCGAAAAGCAACTCTGATGTTTTATTGTTACTAATATTTTATTATTACTGATTATGAAAATAATTGATATTTTTGTCGTTATCATAACCATCTATAACCACTATCTTATTACTTTATATTATATCCAAGTTTTAATCTATACTAATATTATAAAACTGGAGAGTTTGTTTGTTTGGTTGAACGCGCTAATCTCAGGAACTACTGGTCCGATTTGAAAAATCCTCTCAGTGTTAGATAGCTCATTCAAGGCTATATAGGCTATAATATATCATCACATTAAAACCAATAGGAGCGGAGCACCAATGAAGAAAGTTTCGAAATCCTTTTTTTTCCTTTTGAGAGCTTCCGATGCGTGTTCGCATTAACCCAAAGTAACTATTCCACACGGATGAAGTCGCGAGCAGAAGCTAGTTTTCTAATATTTCTCGATCTTCAGACTTATCCACATACTTATTATTAGGAACTATTACCGTATATCATTCAATAAACTAGCTAAAGTTTTGCTATCATTAATAAGGAAATTTTATCTAAGTTTCACGTAATACATACTCCACCGCGTAGTTCAGATTAATCCATGTTATAAATTTACAATATTACGTTAACAATGAACTCGCGCCTCATTTCCTGAATAAAGTTCTAACTTAATATATTTTATTACGTTAACCGGAAGCATAATAAAGCGTTTAATAGTTCCCTTAATAGTCATAATTAATATTAATTTGTAATAACTTATAGGAGTTATTCTGTTTCAGACAACCTTCATATATTTGAAGAGATCTAAACCGTTCACGTTTGTATATTTTTATCAAGTAAGGAAAAAACGTTATACCCCCTAAAAATAAAAAGTTTCTTCTTATATTTCAGGAACAATAGTGATTTATTAAAAATTAGCAATAGATAGATTATCTAAAAATTCTAAATATAGAAAAAAAAATAACAATAAGTTTCCATGGTTTCAGAATTAAGGATTTGGACCAGCACCGCACGTTGCTCGCTGCTCACATTTCAATTTCAATACTAGCACACACACACACACACACACACACACACACACACACACACACACACACACACACACACACACACACACACACTCACTCACTCACTCACTCACTCACTCACTCACAGACACACACACACACACGCGCGCGCGCGGGCACACACACACACACACAAATAGGTACTGTAGAAAGATACAGAGAGAGAGACAGAGTCGCATGGAGTAGTCTAGCGCTTTTTCCTTACGTGACGATTTCTACCATTTAATTACTACTACATGCTGTAATAAGTAACTGCATTCCAAAAGTACTTATTTATTTATTTAAGACGATGCAATATCAAAATATAAATAAAATCAATATTTTAACTGATTGATTGTATTGAATAAAAAAATATATGGAAGAGCCATATCCTAACTCATAGTATAGTAACGCACGGTCGAAACTATTGAAATGTTGCTGCTGAAAACCTGAATAAAGAAATAATAAGGTCATATGAGTATCTTTTAAAATTTGGGAACAAAAAAAAATTAAAGAAATTTTTCCTTTATCGGGATTGAGAATAAAAAGGCAGGCTTACTATCAGTTTTAGAATGAATAATAAAAGTTAATTTGTAGACTCTCGGTTACAAATAAAAATGAGAAAATCACGCGGCCTCAATCGCTAGTAGAAATTAATCCTACTTAGAATTTTTTCCTTCAATTAAAAACGCAGTAAAACGTATTTATTCTACTTAAGAAATATATAACATTTTAAACGACCGACGCGTCGGAGATGTTAAATTTATATTCGTTTCAAAGGTCGAGTAAACTGAATGAATATTCATTTTATCTTACAAACGGCCATTAGAAATGCTAAGAAGTTCATAATCTTCTACAACAATTTAATGATATTTACGTAGCGAGCTGCGGGTTAATCGTCAGTAAGAGCGTGGCGTATCGAAGACGTCTGACGATTCACATGATAATCTACGTTCACAATGTTCACACCTAGTTTCGTAAACACGCTGTCAAAGCAGCATCAATCGATTCGTATCCACGATCCAGCCACCTCCGACGATAACGGCAATGTTTACATTTCGCTAAATGTGCAGACCGAACGCCCCGATGAATCAGGCAATATTTACAGCGAGCATTTCTCGCCGCCCTGTAGTACAACTTTGATGTTATTTTTTGTGTAATTAACTCTTTTGATTGTGCCGAACGTGATTACGTAATAATGTCGGCTATTTTAGCGATGAACGCACCAGTCGATCGTTTACTTGAAATTCTTTATCGAAAATTTATACAGCATACCTGGTATATGCATATAAATTCCTTATGCAACCTACTTACTTCTGTTTCAAAGATTTAGATTGACGTGCACTCGTTATTTTGCAAGTGCTCAACATCCGTTTTGAACTCATTTAGTAAATAAAACTATTTTATTTTCTCTTCAATTCCATTTTACTTCTTACGGTTGATTTAGTGAATTATTTTAACTTAGTTTAAAACTATTGCTGTCGACTGCTTATTGAGTTTAGTGTAGAAGAAAAATTCATATATAACAATTTGTAGTAGAATCCATCGCGAATGTGTAATGTTTTTTTAGTTTTTCGGTACACGTGTTAGTATTTATTTATATTCCATCTTATGAATATAAAGTCTCAGTTGTAGTTCAGTCTGTGCATCTTTATAACCAATGGATATGGTTGTGACGTGTCTACTGTTACTTTATTTTGAGCCGATGAACATGTATGAATAGAAATTAAGTAATGTGAGATAAATTCACCCAATTTCTCACACACTAACAATCTGTTTGAGAAAGTAATCGCGCGGGGATCGATAACTTTTGCTTTTGTTGATAAATATTAAACACGGGTACGATTTATGCATTTCGTAATTGTAACAAATCGTAGTCAACATTACACTTTACCGTTTACAAATGCGGATTTGAGATTGTTTATTTTCTGATTTTAAACCTACATACATATCGCCGATGTTTGACTGACAAGTTTGTATCGGTTTCAAAATTTAAACAAACTTCACTTTACTGGAAACGGAAAAAACCTTTTTACATCTGAGTGGTATTTCTTAGTCTTTTTTTTTGTTTATGCAAAACTGACAAGCAGTAAAAACGATTTTATGATATTTATATTATATTAGCGGGCCTGGCAGACGTTGCCCCGCCCTGACTATAGAAAAATCCGTAACAAATTATATACCAAAACCTTCCTCATGGATCACTTTATCCGCTGGTGAAAACCGCATGAAAATCCGTTCAGTAGTTTTTGAGTTTATCGCGAACAGACAGACAGACAGACGCGGTAGGGGACTTTGCTTTATGCTATGTAATGATGTATACGTACGTACGTACATATATATTCATAAATAATCTCATTTATAGGTATATAAATAGGCAGTGACAAAACAGTTAAAAACATCTTTCTGTTTTTTTTATTTATTTTGGAGTGAAACTTCCTATGGCACTGTAGGGAATTTACGTAAGGTAGGTATGTATGTGTAAGTATGTATAGAAGTCTGTTTGGGTCTAATAGTATACCAAAATGAGTAAATGTATAGCTAAGTATATATACTACGGAACTTCCTATATAGTATCTATATAGTTTAATAGCATTCTCTTATATGTAAATAATGTAATACATAAAAGCCAAAGAAGTTTCACTTCCTTCGCGTGTATACACTGATAGAAAACACAAAGATAAAAAACAGTGCGTTTTTAAAGTAGTTATCGACGACTTTTAGTGATATTATTAAAAAAAATGGAAATTGTTTTTTTTTGCCATACCTCTGAGAAGTCGAAGCCTTTATTTATTAAGCTTCTGTTCGATCATCTCGTTTGCTAATCCACAACATACGTACACTTTCTGGCCAAAACATCCCAAGTGATGAGTATTGAAACTTAAAGTAATGGATTATGGTTGAATTTCGGCTACTGGGCAAGCACTAGTACTTATAGATATGAATTAAAATAGTAAATATATACCTTATGTTTGTCCCTCGATGCAGTGTACAGTACCCAAGCCACGTAGACAAACATGATAAGTGCTGGCACCACTAAACTTGCGACAACTGGAATCCGTCGAACCCACGCATGATAGAATGCTAATATGAACAATAGTATGCCCACTAGTATCGCAATATATCTTCCTGTGCGTCGTCGTTCCTCCTGAAATTAAAAAGTTTATAATATTAATAAAATACCCAATATTCATTGTGTATTTTATCAATTTTTAGGTACAAGGAACGTTTATATAGTTTTATCGTCAAGTAAGTTTCGTGACAATAGACCTGGAAATGACGATAGTAAAGTAACAATTTGAACCGTGAGCTCATACATATGATCAGAACTGGATTCAAGGAATGACACGGGCGGTGTTCGTCCATACAAACTCTTTCAATTTTTGTCTACGATAATCAGCTATATAGCGACATGTATTCATTATTTTCCTAAATTAATTATTATAAGCCACTATTCATTCCACAATACATTTTGACAAATATAAGAAAATCTGGGGGCACGGCAGTGCCCCGCCAAGTAGACCAAAAAAGCAGCACGGCCGTACCATCCTTTTCTCGAATCAGTTCAGGCCATTTTCGACCCCCTATAACTTCGTTGTGAATAAAACTAGAAACCTGATTTTAACCAAGCAGAAATTGTATAAACACGGTATATTTCAAATTTCATTCAGTTTGAACCCGTAGTTTAAGAATTATATCTAGTCAAAATTTCTTAATTTTGTCACTCATTCACTGACTGACAGATCATCAAAACTCAAAGGCACTTCTAGCAGAGATAGAAGCTTCAAATTTATAATGCAAAGGATAAACTAAAATATTTTATAATTTTGGTCCAATTTTCTAGATACAGCGACTGCATAAATAACATTGTAACCCAATATAAATGTATAGAATAACAAAATTA
>AP028433.1:7975741-8043480 GCA_036509395.1 Antheraea yamamai
GTGGGGAAATCCTTTATGGATACACCACCCTCTCGGGGGAGAGGGTGAGTTATGTCCGACTCGCACGGACTAAAACCCCACGGTGTACGTCTGCCGCTATAGTTGGGGCGGCACGAGATCTCTATAGACTTCATCGTGCCGCCCCAGCGGTTGGCCCAGCAGCGAAATCGCCGCCGCCGGGCCTCGTCTTGTTAGGAGACAGCCGGGTACACACCGGCCGTCTCTTCCGTCCGCCGGACCTGTGCAATGGGGAGATGGGCCCCCCGACCCATCTTCCCTGGTCCGGTTACAGTGGGAGGAGGCGGTCAAACTGACGCCTCCTTCTGCCCGTCCTCCGTTGGCGGAGACGGCCACTTTGAGGGTCTTGCTCACGGACCCTCTCCGCCGCCTCCTTCTGCGAGACGACCTCCTCGCAGAAGGAGGCCATTGCATTCCAGTTATCCTCACTACCGAGCATGGCCGCAACCACGCTCGACAGTGAGAGATCTTGCCCTACCGCCGCAGCCAGAGTGCGACGTTGCTCCTCCCACGCAGCACACTCAGACAAAGTGTGCTGCGCGGTGTCCGGGTCAACGCCGCACTGATGGCATACGGCGGTCGGCTCCCTGCGTGCTATCCGGTGCAGGTACCAACCGAAGCAACCGTGCCCGGTCAGGACCTGCACCAGACGGAACGTCAGGGAGCCCCATCCTCTATTATACCAATCCGGCAGGACCGGGCGGACGGCGTCGATCGTGTATCGACCGTACCGCGCGTCCGCCAGGTCCCGCCTCCACCTTTCCACTACTTCCTCCCTCGTCGCTTTTCTCTTTTCCTCTATTTCTCTGGGAGCTAGAGGCTCCCCCATCTGTTTCTTGACCGCCGTATATTGATATACGGCGGCAAGCACTTCCGCCTCTAGCTCCCAGGGAAGGGAGCCGGCCAGCACCATGGCCGCCGCTGAGGACACCGTGCGGTATCCTCGTATCACCCTCAACGCCACAGTACGCTGCGCAGCTCGCAGCGCACGGATGTTGGTAGCGCTGAGGGCGTAATTCGCGACCTATCTTTTTTTTTTTTTTTTTTTTTTAACGTGGGGAAATCCCTTATGGATACCCACCCTCCCGGGGGAGAGAGTGGGTTATGTCCGACTCGCACGGACTAAAACCCCACGGTGTACCGACAGACCGTTGTGTGGGGGCGGCAAGGGATCGTTCAAGCTAATCAACCTTGTAGAGCCGCCCCCACGGTCCGCCCGGCGGAAGGTGACCGCCGGGCTCCTACCTATAGAGGGACAGACCGGGTACACGCCGGCTGCCCCCCCTCGTCCGCCGGACCTGTGCAATGAGGAGATGGGCCCCCCGGCCCATCCCCTCAGGTCCGGCTACGGTGGCAGGAGGAGTTGGGCAAAGCGCCGCCTCCTCCTGCCAATCCTCCGTTGGCGGAGACGGCCACTTAGCGGGTCTGCCTCGCGGGCCCTCTCCGCCGCCTCCTTCTGCGAGATGACGTCCTCGCGGAAGGAGGACATCGCGCGCCACGCCTGTTCGCTGCCGAGCATGGCCGAGACCACGCTCGGCAGCGATAAGTCCGTTCCCACCGCCGCCGCCAGAATGCGGCGCTGCTCCCCCCACGCAGCACACTCAGACAGAGTGTGCTGCGCGGTATCTTCGACAGCGCCGCACTCGTGACAGGCGGCGGTCGGCTCCCTGCGTGCGATCCGGTGCAGGTACCACCCGAAACAACCGTGTCCGGTGAGTACCTGCACCAGTCGGAACGTCAGGGAGCCCCACTCCCTTCCAATCCATTCCCGCAGGACCGGGCGGACGGCGTCTACGGTAAACCGCCCAAACCGCTCGTCCGCCAGGTCCTGCTGCCATCTTTCGACGGCGTCCCCTCTGAGACGCCGTCTCTCCGCCTCTACCTCCCTGGGAGCCGGAGGCTCCCCCCTTCGTTTTCTCGCCGCCGTGAATTGGTACACGGCGGCGAGAACTCCTGCCTCCAGCTCCCAGGGTAGGGAGCCGGCGAGCGTGAAGGCCGCCGCAGAGGACACCGTCCGGTACGCCCGGATCGCCCTCAGTGCCACCGTGCGTTGCGCATTGCGAAGCGCGCGCACGTTGGCAGCACCGAGGGCATCGGCCCAGACCGGTGCCCCGTAGGCGGCCATCGCCCGCACGACTCCCATGTAGAGTCGGCGGCACCCGGCGCCCGGCCCCCCTATGTTGGGGAGTAACCGGCCGAGTGCCGCCGCCGCCCCAGCAATTCGCGGTCCGAGCCCCGCAAAGTGGGGCTCGAACCGCCAGCGCCCGTCCAGGGTGAGGCCCAGATATTTCATCTGGGTCCCCACCCTGATCCGGGCGCCCTCCACCACTATATGGGCCCCAGGTGGTGGCCCCCGCCGAGGCCCATGAAATTCGCGACCTATCTGAGCTTTTTTTTTTTTTTTTTTAACGTGGGGAAATCCCTTATGGATACCCACCCTCCCGGGGGAGAGAGTGGGTTATGTCCGAGTCGCACGGACTAAAACCCCACGGTGTACCGACAGACCGTTGTGTGGGGGCGGCAAGGGATCGTTCAAGCTAATCAACCTTGTAGAGCCGCCCCCACGGTCCGCCCGGCGGAAGGTGACCGCCGGGCTCCTACCTATAGAGGGACAGACCGGGCACACACCGGCTGCCCCCCCTCGTCCGCCGGACCTGTGCAATGAGGAGATGGGCCCCCCGGCCCACCCCCTCAGGTCCGGCTACGGTGGCAGGAGGAGTTGGGCAAAGCGCCGCCTCCTCCTGCCAATCCTCCGTTGGCGGAGACGGCCACTTAACGGGTCTGCCTCGCGGGCCCTCTCCGCCGCCTCCTTCTGCGAGATGACGTCCTCGCAGAAGGAGGACATCGCTCGCCAAGCCTGTTCGCTGCCGAGCATGGCCGAAACCACGCTCGGCAGCGATAAGTCCGTTCCCACCGCCGCCGCCAGAATGCGGCGCTGCTCCCCCCACGCAGCACACTCAGACAGAGTGTGCTGCGCGGTATCTTCGACAGCGCCGCACTCGTGACAGGCGGCGGTCGGCTCCCTGCGTGCGATCCGGTGCAGGTACCACCCGAAACAACCGTGTCCGGTGAGTACCTGCACCATCCGGAACGTCAGGGAGCCCCACTCCCTGGAGATCCACTCCCGCAGGACCGGGCGGACGGCGTCTATGGTAAACCGTCCGAACCGCTCGTCCGCCAGGTCCTGCTGCCACCTTTCGACGGCGTCTCCTCTGAGACGCCGTCGCTCCGCCTCTACCTCCCAGGGAGCCGGAGGCTCCCCCCCTCGTTTCCTCGCCGCCGTGAATTGGTACACGGCGGCGAGAACTCCTGCCTCCAACTCCCAGGGTAGGGAGCCGGCGAGCGTGAAGGCCGCCGCTGAGGACACCGTCCGGTACGCCCGGATCGCCCTCAGTGCCACCGTGCGCTGCGCATTACGAAGCGCGCGCACGTTGGCGGCACCGAGGGCGTCGGCCCAGACCGGTGCCCCGTAGGCGGCCATTGCTCGCACGACTCCCATGTAGAGTCGGGACCTATCTTTTTTTTTTTTTTTTTTTTTTTTTAACGTGGGGAAATCCCTTATGGATACCCACCCTCCCGGGGGAGAGAGTGGGTTATGTCCGAGTCGCACGGACTAAAACCCCACGGTGTACCGACAGACCGTTCTGTGGGGGCGGCAAGGGATCGTTCAGGCTAATCAACCTTGTAGAGCCGCCCCCACGGTCCGCCCGGCGGAAGGTGACCGCCGGGCTCCTACCTATAGAGGGACAGACCGGGTACACGCCGGCTGCCCCCCCTCGTCCGCCGGACCTGTGCAATGAGGAGATGGGCCCCCCGGCCCATCCCCTCGGGTCCGGCTACGGTGGCAGGAGGAGTTGGGCAAAGCGCCGCCTCCTCCTGCCAATCCTCCGTTGGCGGAGACGGCCACTCAGAGGGTCTGCCTCGCGGGCCCTCTCCGCCGCCTCCTTCTGCGAGATGACCTCCTCGCAGAAGGAGGCCATCGCTCGCCAAGCCTGTTCGCTGCCGAGCATGGCCGAAACCACGCTCGGCAGCGATAAGTCCGGTCCTACCGCCGCCGCCAGAATGCGGCGCTGCTCTCCCCACGCAGCACACTCAGACAGAGTGTGCTGCGCGGTATCTTCGTCAGCGCCGCACTCGTGGCAGGCGGCGGTCGGCTCCCTGCGCGCAATCTGGTGCAGGTACCACCCGAAACAACCGTGTCCGGTGAGTACCTGCACCAGTCGGAACGTCAGGGAGCCCCACTCCCTACCAATCCACTCCCGCAGGACCGGGCGGACGGCGTCTACGGTAAACCGCCCGAACCGCTCGTCCGCCAGGTCCTGCTTCCATCTTTCGACGGCGTCTCCCCTGAGACGCCGTCTCTCCACCTCTACCTCCCTGGGAGCCGGAGGCTCCCCCCTTCGCTTCCTCGCCGCCGTGAATTCGTACACGGCGGCGAGAACTCCTGCCTCCAGCTCCCAGGGTAGGGAGCCGGCGAGCGTGAAGGCCGCCGCTGAGGACACCGTCCGGTACGCCCGGATCGCCCTCAGTGCCACCGTGCGCTGCGCATTGCGGAGCGCGCGCACGTTGGCGGCACCGAGGGCGTCGGCCCAGACCGGTGCCCCGTAGGCGGCCATCGCCCGCACGACTCCCATGTAGAGTCGGCGGCACCCGGCGCCAGGCCCCCCTATATTAGGGAGCAATCGGCCGAGTGCCGCCGCCGCCCCAGCAATTCGCGGTCCGAGCCCCGCAAAGTGGGGCTCGAACCGCCAGCGCCCGTCCAGGGTGAGGCCCAGATATTTCATCTGGGTCCCCACCCTGATCCGGGCGCCCTCCACCACTATGTGGGCCCCTGGTGGTGGCCCTCGCCGAGGCCCATGAAAGAGTAGGGCCTCGGTCTTTTCGAGGGCCACCCTGAGGCCCAACCTCCTTATGCGCCTGACCACGAGGGTTGTGGCCATCGTGGCCAGGCGCTCCACCTCCCTCCACTCCCCCCCCCCGGGGCTACGACTAGGGTGTCATCCGCGTAACATATGAGGCGTGCCCCAAATGGGAGCACGCCGCGGAGCACCCAGTCGTAGCCCATGTTCCACAGGAGCGGCCCCAAAGCCGACCCCTGTGGAACCCCCCGCCTTGTGGCCCGCTTGACCATACGGCCGTCGCCGTCGACGTAGGCGACCTCCCTACCCTCGAGGTACGCCTCCAACACCCGCCGCAGGTACGGGGGCACTCCGAAATATCGGAGCGCCTCCCTTATGACCCCGTGCGGCAGGGTGTTGAAGGCGTTGGCGATGTCGAGTGACACCGCCAAAACCCTCTCCCCCTGGGAGGTCGCCTCTGCCGACAGCGACTTCAGGAGGCACAGGGCGTCCACTGTCGAACGCCCTGTCCGGAAGCCATACTGCGCGTCCGCCAGATTCGGCCCCACGCCCTCTAGGTGCTGGACGACCCGGGAGGAGATAATCCTCTCCAGCACCTTCCCGGCGTCGTCCAGCAGGACGAGGGGCCGATACGCGGACGCGCAGTCCGGAGGGCGGCCTGCCTTTGCCATGAGGCAGAGCCGCCCAAGCTTCCAGGGCTTCGGGAACTGCCCGACCGAAAGACACCGGTCGAACAGCTCCCGAAGCCACCCCCCTAATTGGCCCAAGGCGATGCCGAGCACCCGACCCGGGACCCCATCAGGGCCGGGCGCTCTTCGCCGGTTGAGGAGGCGCTCGACAGCCCTCCTCATCTCCTCCTCCGTTATCGGAGGGGGAGGACCGTCGAGCACCTCCTCGACTACCTCCCGAGGCAGAGGCATGGGAGGAGCTGGTAGCATCGGAGGGTCGGGGAACAGTTCTCCCACGACCCTCGCCACCACCTCCGGCCGGAGGGTCTCCGTCACCGGGGGCGCCCAGGATCGTAACTTCATTCGTACGATCCTGTACGGGCGCCCCCAAGGATCCCCCTCCAGCGTCTGGAGCAGCTCCTCCCATGCTGCTTCTTTCGCCCGGCTGATGGCAGCCTGCAGGGTCTTCCTGCACTCCCTATAGCTGCCATACAGCCGGGCCTCCGCCTCCGGGTCCCTATGCCGGCGCCGGCGGCTGCGCCCGAACAGCCGCCGGGCCGCGGAGCAGGCCGCTCGGAGATCGGCGATCTCCGGCGTCCACCAGTACACCGCCCGTTTGTCTGGGTGGTGTACGCTCCGCGGCATCGACGCGTCGCAAACCTCCGTGAGGGCCGCACGGAGGCGGGCTGCGGACGCGTCGACATCAGCCCCTGTGGGGGGGGGGCATGGCCCAGGCCTGGACGATGGCCGCCTCTTCCGCTAATTCACGGTTGAGGCGGCCCATCGCCCAACAGGGGAACTTCGCGCCCCTCCGGGGGCGGGTGCCAATTCCGGCTTGGGAGGTGGAGACCTCGAACCTGATATATCGGTGGTCCGATAAGGTCTCCACCTCCTCCAGCACCCTCCACCCCCGGACACGGCGTGCGACGGACGGGGTGGCGAACGAGACGTCCACCACCGACGATCCGTTCCATCGCACGCACGTGGGGACGCTCCCCTGGTTGAGGAGGGACAGCCCTAACTCGGCTGCCCACTCCTCAACGGCCATGCCCCTCAGGTCCGTGACTGTCGCTCCCCAGGTCCTCGACTTGGCATTTAAGTCCCCCATGAGGACCACGGGGAGCGGCGACAGCCGTCTGACAGCTCCCTGCAGGGAGCCAAGGAACGCCTCGAACTCCCGCAGGGGCTTGTTAGGGGAGAAGTACGCCCCCACAATGGCGTACTCTCCCCAGACGGCCGTCACGAACCCGACCCCACACTCTCTCACCGCCAGGGATGAACCTCGACCCGCCACGATCGCCACGGAGCCGTTCCGATCCCCAGCCCACTGCGGCTGGGACGGAACGAAGTAGGGCTCCGTGGCGATCGCAAGCCCGATGCCCCACTCCGCCACTGACTGCACGAGGAGATCCTGTGCAGCGGCGGAGTGGTTGAGGTTCGCCTGGAGGAAGTTGCGTATGGCGTGCTCCATCACTGGTCCATAGCAACTTCCTCCTGCCTGGCGGCGACCACCTTCGGGCTAGCCCCCACTATGGGGAGGTCCCTACCCTTGGTGGTGGGCGGCCTGCAATTCCGGCTCCCCATCACGTGCCCCGAGGGCCTCCCCGCCTCCGCGCATACGGCGCAGCGGGCCGCCTCCGCCTTGCATTGGGCCGTTTTGTGGCCCTCCGCGCCGCAGCGGTAACATCCGTCCCCCCTGTTGGACGAGGAGGGGCACAGAGGGCGGGTGTGCCCCAAGCCCATGCATTTGAAACAACGCATGGGCTTCTCGTCCAGCAGGATGACGCGGACGACGCTCCACCCGACCAGAAGCTTGCCGGCCGACACAAGCTCCTTGGCCGCCGCCGCGGGGAGCGTCACATGGACTGCGCCGAGGCCCCCCCAATTCTTCTTTATCTCGCCGACCTTTATGTCGGCGACCGTGCAGCCGGCCTTCGCCGCCACGACCGTCTCAATCTCGAGGGTGGACACCGAATCGTCCAGCCCGACGATCCGGATGTCCGCCCTCTTTGTAGGGACGACGACCGTGGCGATGTTGGCCAGCGCCACCTTGAGTTCCCGGGCCAGTTCGGCGGCCTTTTCTTTCGTCTGCCCCGGGAGCTCAATTTTACGGGCTCCCGTGGCTGTCTGCCGGACCCGGACTTCCCCAACGCCCATTTCCGGCAGGGCCACGGCTTCCCGCGCCTTCGTGAGGACCTCCCTGTAGCCGACACCTTTGTCGGCTGCGGTATCCTGCAGAGTCAGGATGACCGCAGCCGACTGGGGGACGGACGGCAGCTTCGGCCCGGGCGGCTTTGGCGGCGCCTTTGGGGGCGCCGCGACGGCGACTACAGCCTTGGGCACCGAAGCAGGGGTCGCCCTCTTTTTCCGGCCCAGCACCTTCGACCACTCCACCTCCGACGATGCCACCGCCGGGACCGGCAATTCGGCCCAGTTTATGCCCAGCGGGGCGATCGGGGCCTTGGGCACCGGTGCCGGCCTCGCAGGTGGAGCCCCTGCTCCACCCTTCTTCTTGTCCCCCGCCAGCGGGGGGCGAACGGGCACCTCCGGAGGGAGGCGACTCGCCAGGCTCTCCAGACGTGCGTTCAGCATATTGCTGAACGACGTCTGGAGAGATCGCTCCAGGCGCGAGACGGCCCCAGCGAGCACCTCCTCCCACTGGTGTGTGGGAGTCTCCGCCGGCATTGCGGGAGCAGGAGGCGGGGGCATCAGCCTCTTGGCGTTGGCCTCCTGCTTCCAGGCCAAAACCTCCGCCTTGAGGTCTTCAACCTGGCGGCGGAGGTTCTTGGTGTCCCGCTGGAGCTTCCTTACCTCCGCCGACTCCGTGCGGTCCGCCAGCGCCTCTACCACCTCCCGCAGGGACTGCGCCGCTCCCTTCAGGACCTTTATGCAAGGCCCCGACAGGTTTTTGGACTTTTTGACGGTCTCCAAGATTTCCGTCACCTTCACCCCGGCCAGAGCCTTCAACGTGAAGACGTCAAGGTCTTCCACGTCGATAGGCTCTGCCTCGGAACTCCCTGCTGATCCCGCCTTGGAGCCGGCCTTTGAGCCGGCCTTGGATCCGGCAGCTGAGGCAATGATCGAGCCCGTAGCCGAGGCCTCCGACTCGGCCCCGCTCAAACTCCCGGCCAAGGCCCGGTCAAACGAGCCGTCAGCCTCGCCCAGGATGCCACGGCCCCCGCCGACGTTACGGCTGATACGCCTCGCAGTCCCCCGCTGGAATTTGCTTCCTTTGGGGGCAACACGCTCCTCTACCTCCGTGTCGGAATCGACCGACACGCTCGCCCGCTTGGCAGTAATTTTCTTCGCCTTGGCACTCATGGCCTACTGGGGACCACAGGGTCACCAGCAAGCCAAGAGGCAAAACAAGCAGTCCGTTCAACAAGCCAGGTAACTCAGAAAGCAAGAAAACAGTCCGATAAACAAAGCCAAGTCAATAAATAAGAAATCACGTCAAATCCAAGAAACAAGCCAATCCGAGTGTAAAAACTAGTTCTGTCTCCGTAAGCAAGCCAAGTCAATAAAATAATCAAAAACCACAAGAGAGAACCACCCATAAACAACGCAGGACAAAATTTTTTTTTTTTTTTTTTGAGCTAACCTAAGCTAAGCTAACTATTCATACATATATGAGTTGTTGAAACATATATGTGTACCAAGCATACATACCTCAACATCTCTTATATATAATTCGTATCGGATAATTTTCTAAGCGTTTGATAAGGGAAAAAATAAAACCCTTCCACTTGCATGTGTAAGCGTGTATGAGTGCACGTGTGTGGAGGTGATATGTGTAATGTCGTCGCAGTGATGCAAGATTTTGTGTCACTGTATCGCGCGAAAGCTCATAGACATTTTATTTTGGTATTAGGCAATATAAGTAGACTTTCAAATGTAAAAAAAATCAACTCTAATCAGTAGTTCCAGATATTAGCACATTCATCTATATTAATATTATAAAGAGGTAAAGTTGTGAGTTTGTTGAAGATGTAGTATTTAGATCTACTAAACCGATTTTAAAAATTCTTTTACCAATAGAAAGCCACGTTATTTGTAATTGTCATAGGTTATATATTAACCCGAAAAATGAAAAGACTTTTTTGTGGTAGTCGGATTTGCAAAGTAAGTCGGACAAAAAACGGTCGAACGAAAACGTTTCTTACGATGGCTGCTTTAACAAAGAGAGCTATTTGATTGAGTTATACAGACAAATTGTAGAGCTTGATAATGCCTACAAAAAAGTCAGCACATATAGCGACAACATATATCTAACTTTTATATTTAAGTCACAAAAAGTAGTTCTTTATATTAAAAAGTAATTTAAATCGTTAAGTGTCGTTTGTTGGTCATATTATCAACAATAATTATGAATTCTTATCAATATGTTATGATATAATAACTGAGCCACAGCAACGCGTGGCCGAGTCAGTTAGTACATGACACAAACAAAACACGAATAAGTGCCTAGAGCTTTAACTACTAATTAATTAATACAGATTGCGAGATTTTTTAGAAAGTGTTCGAATATGTTAAAGTTACTTTAGAAGTAGTTTTTTAACCTTGATTTAAATGAAACCATTTATATGAACCAATGTCAGTAAAATTTAATTATATTTATTGAGTCCAATAACTAGGTCTGGAGAATAAACACACATTTCACCTCCATCATATATAATAGAAAATGACAAAGAAATCGATTATCAAGCATGCTTACTAATGTAACTAAATGTTTAGCTGGATTTCGTAAAAAACCGGCATAATCTAAACACAAGAAACTGTGATAAACTGGTTGTCCCATGATTCTTAGTAAAACCAGTAACAGTTTTTTGGGAAATAATGTTAGGTTTTACAACAAAGTCCCAAAGGATATTATCGATTTGCCGGATTGTGAGTTTACGCGCCATGTCAAGCGGGTTTTGGTATCAAAAGGCTATTATAGAGTGGAACAATATGTGAACGATGGCGATGTCTGGAATTGACTCATCTCTGTGAATCCATTAAAAACGTTTGTGACATGTACCTAATATATATTTTTCTCTTATATATATATGTTAACATAGTATAAAACAAACTCCCCTACCGCGTCTGTCTGTCTGTCTGTTCGCGATAAACTCAAAAACTACTGAACGGATTTACATGCGCTTTGCACCACTGTATAGAGTGATTCATAAGGAAGGTTTTAGTATATAATTTGTCAAAGATTTTTTTTTATAATAAGGGCGGGACAACGTCTGCCGGGCCCGCTAGTATATGTTAAAAAGATAAACCAGGTCGAGTTTCTTGCCGATTCTTCTCGATGACTGGGTTGTTTTCCGAAGCGGTGGTAGTTTTGTCGTTCATAAGTGCTTTCTTAGGGCCTGAATTGAATAATGTTTTTGATTTTGAAGACATTTCTTTCATTTGTTTTAAGACCAATGACGCTGATCAATGCGCACTGTTGATTGGGTTGGGTTTAATTTAACAAAAATTACGCATAATAATAAACATAATGTAAACTAGTATTTACATGTCTCTAAATCAATACACATAATTAGGTTAAATATACTTTTTGGAGATAAATAAAGTTTCCAATAGACTTTTTTCAAAATAGGTTGTATCTCGAGAAATAAATATCGCTTAAAAGTTTGATAGCAAATTATTAGTGAACATATAAATAATATCTATTAGTAATATGCAGAATCATAGATACTCGCGAACTAGTATAATGATACATTTTAATAGTATAACAATCAAGGCTTGTCGTCGTCAAAATTACCTACAGCGAACCCTAAAAATATTGGCTTTAAGTATTTACTAATTACCAGCGGGTGACATCCGATCAATTTAGACGATAATCAGCAACTAGTCACTAAGCACATATTAGCTTAACACTGATAATACATTAGGAGTAGTAATTGACAAATGCCAAATGTACACAGAAACTTATGACACCATTTTCCCTTTATATATTGATTGATTAAAATTGTATTTCAAACATTAATCGTTTACATTCTTCACGCCTAAGTAATCAATTAAGGTGCAATACTCAATTGAATATATTCGATGTAATTAAAAATCCTAACGCTTTTAGAAATTAAATTTAAAAAGTTAAATTAAAAAAAAAAAAAAATTTTTAAAGGTACATAAAAGAAAGCAGGACCTTTTTGTCCAAAAAAAAGTACCATTTCTGAAGGATAGAAAATTAACTTATACAACACTAGCGCTAGGGAAGCCGCAAGCAAACGTTAGTAAGATACAATACCAATCGCTCGTAACTTTGTCCGCGTTACATTACAATATTAAATAGGAGTTTTTGGCGCGAGCTTAGTCTTACTTTTATATTTTGTTCGTAATCTTGTGTTATTATATATATATATTCTGTAATATTGGGGGCATTTTACGTAATATAATTCGTTTATTATACATAAGTGAAGTGGACGGAAAATAATACTACGGAGTGTGAATTCTGAGACGCCACAAAAATTCCCTGGAAAGTTCTAATAAGGGGGCCACTATCTTCCTAGAATATTAAAATTCTTGCAAGACACTCGTAATATTATTACAAGTACCTGCTTAGCAATGGCAGTAATAATCCTGAAGATTGGTTACCAAAAAAGAACTGTGTTGTGGTGGCAACAACTAGATACAGGTTATAGTGTAACGGATACCACACATACATTCTCAATGCAGAGACATGTGCCTCCACTTTCATAATGATAGATTAAAGGGTGTTGAACTTTATTAGTCCGTTTTTATATATACAGTAATAAAAATTACTATTAGGAAAATATCTAAAACAGTTTGTTAAAGTCGAACACGTGTAATAAGAATATTTGTGATATACATTACTCAACAAGTCAATGTGTAAGGGTTCAAGTAAAATAGAAATAACTGAGTACATCGTTCCATTTTGTACGAGTGTCCTTGTAGACAGTTGCCTAATAGTTGCTTAATTGAAGACCGAAAGTAGTCGACTGCCCATTACGGCCAATGGCTGTTATTAATGCTTTCGTAATACAACAAACCTACTTCTACTAACTTCGTATAATACAATAAAATATACTTCTATTGGAGTATATATGAAAGTAATTTTCATTAATGGCAAAACCTTGACTTGAGAATAAGAACAAATATTTTAAATTTATACTTGACAACCGTTAAAACTGCGCAATGTGGATGTCGAAAATAGCTGATCTTTCTTTTCCTTTATTCGTTAAATCATATTTATCTGAATACACGGTGGCCTCGAGCTCATTTCGACTCCGATTCACGTTGGTGGAGATGCTTTGCCGCATGCAGCGACGTCATCGATACAACGTGATATCGCGTCCGGGTCATATATATTAAGAGCAGTATGACTGAACCAATATAGGGAAAGGAAAAGAAAGTAGAGCCATTGTCGACACCCATATTGCAAGTTTTGACATCTGTCAAGTAAACATTTTAAATATTTGTCACTATTCGTAAGTCAAGGTTTTTCCAGAAGCCTTAAAAACTGTTGCGTTTATTTTTTTGAAATTAAATAAATCTTTAATACTCTCTCGACGGTGAAGTAATTATAGAAAAATCTTCAAAACAAGTGTGATAAGTCATAAAAAGGCGAGTTTAATGTTTAATGTTCATATAGAACAAATATTATAATAAGAAAGTCGTCAAAATTCAACCCACAAAATATATGGTCATATCTAAATTACACGTATATAATAGTAATGAAAAACCATTACGTGTATCAGTACGTACACGGGGAGGAAGTGAATCTTCTTTGGACTATATGTATTAAACTATATACTATATGAAGTCTAGTAATAAAAATACTTAACGTTTACTCATCTTTGTATACTATTAGACCTGTACATACATACACGTAAACACAAATACATGCCTAGCTTACATTTAACGCGTAACGAAATTTTTTCCCTACCGCACCATTAGCAGTATCACATCAATAATAATAATAATTATTATTATTTTATACTTTCAACGCTACAGTATTTACCAAACATCAATAAACAGCTTAGCGAAGAATACTTAAGTAATACCTTTTGCTTGACCATCACAGATTGCACAATATAAGGATGTCTATATTTAAGTCATTTAAGACGGTTTAAAAACGTTTCACTTAGTGAACGGTTCAATTTTAAAATTATTGTCGTGAGACTATTAACATTAACAAGGAAGAAACGTCGGAAATCTGAGAGGAGAGTTCTTATAATCTGAGACGTTCATAACAGAATGTAGGTCGCCTTTAATCAGCAAGTTGAAATTGCAACGAGATCTCTGAAATTTAGCAAAGAATATTTCTTTTCAGCGTTACTTAATAATTTGTACACCGTCATCCAGTATCTACAATCTCCTTTATATGTGCCAGCTTTGTATAGGAATTGTTATTAATATTACGCAAATATTACACAGGTTGAAGCTTCTCCATATACCAACGAACTTTTGGACACCGCGTACATTTTGGACTCCTAGTGGCATAGTGGTTTATAGGTCGTCGTATTACCGAGGCATGAGATCATGTGCTCGATCAGTACATATGACTGATTATTGCGAGATGAATATAATAATCAGTTACGTGTCTAGGTGTTAAATAGCTATTTAGTTACCAAAGTACAACCTATGCTTAGTTTGATATTAGATAGTTGTGTGTGAATTTGTACCCTCCTCATAATTAGTGATGTTTTTAGCTAACGGTGATGGATAACTTACGAAGTGCTCCTTTAGTACTACTACATTGTGGACAAATCTTGAGTAAAGTCTATATTTTTTTAGAAAAGACGCCTTTATCCAATAATATTACATTAAGCTCGTAGTGTTCTACAGAATTAGGCTGCTACAATTGTTGATTAATTTTATTTAGGGAGCACTCATCGGTTTGCGTGGCAGCTGTCATGACTAGGTACACTATATTACTATGCACGCATGTTACTCTTAAAGTTTTTTTTATAGTATAATTGAGGTACAGCACATACTTTTTTTAACAGCGCATGCCTATATATATAACTGTAACTATATCGTTGTTCATTTATAATAGGTAGTGGAACTACTGCATTCAATGCCCTCCAACGCCTCATATACTAATTCCCAACTAACCCTGCTACTTTGTGACAAAGATACGTAAGCGCAGGTTATACCACTATAATTTCAATCTATACATATAATTCACGTCTGTACATTTATAATATTGTAAACGCGAAGGTTCGTGAGGATGGATGAATGTTTGTCACTTTGTCACGCAAAAACCACTGAACTGATCTTAATAAGACTTTACTACAATATACCTCATACATGAGAATAATAAATATAAAATACTTTATAAAGATATCGTGGAAATTAACCAAAATATAACGATAATTGTCAAGTAAGTAAGGAAAGTATAAAAGTACCTTACCATCTGAGATTTATCTCGGCTTGCGCTGGATAAACCCTTAACACAGACGAAGTCGCGAGCGGCCTCTGGTACAATAAATGTTATTGAAAGTAACAATTTAGACAAACTAATATTGTTAATTAGTTTATTATTTTAGTTATATTCATATTTTAGGATTTCGCAGAGTTTTGAATTTTAAGTATAATTAATCTTTTATTTCGATTTACGGAAAGAATTATCCGGCATAATATGGCATTAGTCTTAATATCTTCATTGTGAAAACGGTTTAGGGCTTTATATAATATATCAGCATAATATGAAGGTTAAATTTAATGCATTAAATATAAATTCCATTTCTTTCTAATGTTTCTTCTATCAATCTATTGATTTATGAAATCTAATTAATTCGACCACAGTAAAAAAGGATACCTTAATCCCCTGATTAACCTATCAGAATCGTCGAAGGTTTCTAATGTATACTGACCACTGCTATGCCCATATACACAACGCCTGTATATACAAGCAGGCTTATTTATCTGAATCATCTGATTTTTCGGAAGTGTGTAGCTAACATTAATAGGCTTAATATTAACATCTGCGGTAACGGAAAAGTTGTTCATTGAACTTAGCTATGACGAAATAGAAATCAACAAAATAAGTAAATACGTAAAGATATAGTCAGTTATACATAATACACTGTTATTACAGTATCAGCAGGAACACGCACGACCTTTGCGCAACGACATCCGAAATCGTATCCGTTATGCAAACGTAGAATGAATTTTTATAGCAATGCTTCCACGATAACAGTAAATAACATCTTCCATCTTTCGAAATGGTTTTAATTCTATCCATTTTACTTAACTTGCAACTACGTCGCGCTACGCTATAGTTTATTGTTATTCTTATTACATATCCGTCGGCGTGGGACATAATGAAAAAATAAATCATTTGAATGTATTAAGTCCATTTAATTATTTACTTTCCTTTCATACTTACGCCGCGTCGTCATTAAAATTACAATAACTTTTGATAGAGTGTAGGAATTTTTAGAACCGGGATTTTCAGAGTTAGTCCTCCTACAAACATATTAACAAACTTCACCTCTTTGTACTACTATTGTAGAATGTAGATCGTAAAATATAACCATTTTGTAAATAAAGTGTTGAATGACGTCATTGATTATGATGTCTTACAATTTATATAATAATATTTATGTAATTTATATAGCAACTAGCGGACCGGGCGGACGTTGTCCTGCCTTGAAAACAAAAAAAATCCTAAAAGTCGATCGCAGCGCCACCTGCCGGGTCCAATTGTGAATCTAAACCATTCTCGAATCTCCACGAACACACACAAAAAATTTCATCAAAATCGGTCCAGTCGTTTAGGAGGAGTTCAGTCACATACACACGCACACAAGAAATATATATATTAAGATATGGTATTCAAATTTATTTCAAATCAAAATTTCGATCTACATACTGCTTCAGTCCACGCTTACTAAATATTACAGACATTATACGTACTATATGCACTAAGTACGATTGGTAATTACTGCTATTTTTAAATTCCTTGTGTTACAAAGTTACAAATAATAATGAAAGAGGTTTTAAGTTCGTAAATGTCGTATAAACTTAAGTATATGTGAAAGTAAGTATAAGTAAAGAAGAAGCAATGTTGACGTTCACTCTTCCGTTCAAAGGATTTGAGAAATTATGATAATAGCTATCTCAAAATTACACACATATATTGTATACTAGCCTCTGCCCGCGATTTCGTGAGCGTGGAATAGTTACTTTGGGCTAACGCTAACACGCAGCGGAAGTTGTCAAGAGGAAAATAACCCCGATTTTGAAACATTCTTCAATGGTCCTCCACTCCTATTGGTACTAGTGTGATGATATATAGCCTATAACCTTCTTCGATAAATGGGCTATATAACACTGAAAGAATTTTTCAAATCGGGTCATTTTCCTGAGATTACCCCGTACAACGTCACAACGTCACAAACTCACAAACTTTTCCTCTTAATAATAATAGTATAGATATAGATTTATTAATATACTAGCTGTAACACGCGGCTCCGCACGTGCTTTTTTAAAATGTATTAAAGAAATGTAAAATTGTGAGTGGGTGTGTACATTACAGAAATGGTTTTTAAAAACATTTGTAACTACGACACGCACGCCATCTACTATAACATGTAACATATACATTAAATATATGAATACTAATAGTATATCGAATGGAATGGGATTTATCATCAGCAACATACCTGGAACTTCAATCTACTATATACCACACTCAGTGCTCACTAACACTATATAAGAAAGTAATAAACATTTTAAGCTATACATTATCGAACAATACCTATGTCTTAAATCTTTTATTATATAGATATAATATGCCCATATTGTCGATACACTTAAATTATTCTTATAGGTTGCTTTAATCACTGAGTTATGTAGACGCAAACGCGGTAAATAAAACAATATGGCCGCCGAATTGACCAAAAAGATGATATAATTAATATTACATACAAATATATGACTTTCAATTATGTATATTTATTCATGGAGTCCAGTAAAGCACACGTCTCAGGCGGTTGTAACATATATTTTATTTTGATTGATTTGATTTAGATTCACACGGACAAATGCACAGGTAGCAGTTCATCACTAAATAATGTACAAATTCAAATAAACAAAGAATCATTAAAATCGGTTCACAATTGACGAAAATATCGATTAACATACATAAAAAACATACAACCGAACATAGTAACCTCTTCCTTTCTCGAAGTCGGTTAAAAACAAAGTCCTTTGGTCTGTCTGTTTATCTGTTCGCGATAAAGTCAAAAACTACAGATCGGATTTTCATGCCGTTTTCAAAAGTAGATAGAATGATTCATGGGGAAGGTTTAGGTATAATTTGACAAGGTTTTCTTTTTATTATCAGGGCGAGACAAAGTCTTCCGAGCCCGCTAGTTATCTGCCTGTATAAGTCCTGTGAAAGTCGGTCCAACCGATTAAGAGATAGTAGGATATTACGGACGAAGTCTTGAGTAACAAAATAAAATAGTCTAAGTTACTTATTATAAGGTGAGTTATCTGCTAGTGAAAGTCCCGTGAAAATCAGTTTAAGCATTACGGATATTCCACTGCGGCCGGAGGCGAATAAAAAACATAAATTACTTTTTATGAGGTCTGCTATCTACCAGTGAACACCCCGTGAAAATCGGTCCATCCATTTTGGAAATAGCAATGTGGACGAATCCGCCGACAAATAAAATAGAATATGTCAACTGCTATAATTTCGGCTATCTGCCAGTAAAATTATCATTAAAATTGGTCCAGCCGTTTTGGAGATAACCCGGAATGAAAAAACAAACAGACAAAATAAAAAAATACTAGCGGACCGGGCGGACGTTGTCTCTAGGCTTTGTAGGCTCTATACCGTGCGGCATTGCACTTCGCCCACAGGTATTTTGGTCCGGACTCGGATAGTCCCGTAATTTTCCGTTCAGGCGCGCCCCCCTGCCCCTAAGGCAGGGAGGTTTGTTTCGCGGCTCCCCTATCCCCACTCAGGCCCCGGTATGGCCCAGCCAATCACCCTCGAGCGCGAACACGCTCGGTTTCGCGAGTTCGTCATGAACTGCTGTCCGACAGCCGTCACGGAGTACGATCGCTTCTGTAGAGAGGCGCGAATTTTTCAAAACGGAGGTCCCCCGCCCACAGTCCCATCCAACGCTGTCTTTCCCATAACAAACTCCTTCTCCCTACTCTTGCAGGAAAACCAGACCGCTGTAGAAGCAAACAACCCCTCCGCTCCCATCCCAGACGAGGAGGGCTCCGATATGGAGCAAGATCCCGCGAACGATGGCTTCTCCACCGTCTCGCACCGCCAGCGCCATAAGCGCGCGAATCCCTCTTCCGATAACGAGGGCCCTAAGCCCTCGAAACTTCTCAACGTTGATGGCACGAAAGTGCCAAAAACGACATCCACGCCCTCCAGACCGGCTTCGCCTCAAGCTGCGGAACCCGCAGTCACGAGTAAGAAGCCCCGCCCACCGCCCCCCGTTACGATCCAGGACAAGGCGTCCTGGGTCGAGATTCGTCACATGCTGGAAACAGCAGAGATTCCCTTTACCTCCGCCGTGAATACCCCTGTCGGTATCCAGGTGAAGGTCGCGACCCCTGCCGCCCATAAAAACCTGACTCGTTTCCTTCGGGATAGCAAGTTCGGTTATTTCACTCATTCGCTCGAGGAAGAGCGCTTACTACGAGTTGTCATCCGTAGAGTCCCCGCCGAAATCCCAACCGATGACATCTCCGACGACCTCAACGAAAAGGACATTCCTGTTCGTGAGGTACACCGCATGCGCTCTCCGCGCACGAAGGCACCCTACAATATGGTGTTAGTCGTTCTCGACCGCACCAAGGAAGGGAAAGCCATTTTCGATCTCTCGACCCTCTGCGGCCTCTCCGGCATTATTGTCGAGCCGCCGCGCAAAACGTCCGTACCCTCACAGTGTCACAACTGTCAGGTTTACGGACACTCCGCACGTAATTGTCGCCTGCGTCCCAGGTGTGTTAAGTGCCTCGGCGACCACTCCACTAAGGAGTGCTCCCGCTCTCCGACCTCCTCTGACCCTCCGAGCTGCGTCTTGTGCCGCGGCGAGGGCCATACCGCGAACTATCGCGGATGTCCCCGCGCCCCGCGCACAAAGCGCCCCCGCTACCCCAGACAGGTCTCCCCGTCTAGGACGCCCACCGCCACCGCCCGCCCCCGACCTCCGCCTCTCATATCCCGAGAGTCCTTCCCGAGCCTGCCGAGCACATCTCGTGCACCGGCAACGTCCGTACCCGCGACTAGCGCGCCCCCCCGCCCCTACCGGGCCCCTCAGGCCCCGTGGGCTCCCAAGCCCGCGTCTCAGCCGATCCCGAAATCCCAGGCGGCTAAGCCTTCACAGGCCGACCCCGCATACTCCTTTTCCCTATCGAGCATTGACTACGTAGGTCAATTGCTCATTTTTCACGAGATCTCGGAGATCTCGGCATACGAAGAGACGGTCCGAAATCCGTCTCTAGGTCCCTTGACAGCCATACATAGGTATCCAGCCATTTCGGCTACCCTGCAACGGCTCGTGCGCGCCGCCGTTAATAAATAAATAACTCATATAAGTCAGAGTAAATCCGTGTATTTACGTCTCACTTCCCCTAAAACGATCAAGTAATAATAATAATTTTTGCTATTTCTATTTTTAGATTCCGGCGCCGACGCCGTTCAGTAAACTTTAAATTCGATATTTTAATATGCGTGTTTGCGCCCACGCACGCGTAACCTTCTCTGACGCCGCCGTGAGAGAAGGATCCCTCGTTAGTTAGTTCCCGCACACATCGTGGTTCTCAGTGATATCTCGAGCCGAGGTCGTCCCCGGTTGGAGCCCCCGAGATATCACTTTCGCGACACAGTGACTCACCTACATCACTTGTACTCACACATGAGATCAACTCTCACCACACGTGCACATACATACACATAGTGGATGGGTTTGTTTTTTTTCCCTTTTTTCGAGCTGAATCGAATAGTTTAGCTTGTTTCATTCCGATATACACGTATGCATTTGTGAATCATGCAATTTCGATTGCATGATTCACAAATGAATATATGTATGAATAGCTTAGAATAGTTTAGCTAGGTTAGATCCGGGATAACAGCAACAGCCCAAGCCGAGGTGTGCCGCGCACCCTTGAGCTAGTTGCCCAAATAAAATCGGCTGAGTGCCTTAAGCGCTCGCCTTAGTAGTCCGGTGAAGCTGTAGAGGCCTCTAAAAAGGCCAATAGCATAGTCAGTCCGAAAAAAAAAAAAAAAAAAAAAAAAAGGCGGACGTTGTCCTGTCATGATAATAAAAAAAAACTAAAAATCAACCGTAGCGCCACCTACCGATTCCAATTGTGAATCTAAACCATTCTCGGATCCACTCGAACACGCACAAAAAATTTCATCAAAATCGGTCCAGTCGTTTAGGAGGAGTTCAGTCACATACACACGCACACAAGAAATATATATATTAAGAATAGACAGAATATAAAAAACTTTTTTTGGTCATTTGTAGCCATCTCCATTCATCAAAAAGTTGTTATTCTAATTGTACAATAAACTTTATTTTTATAATACGTAATAGATTACAAATAAAATATTGGAAATGAAACTAAAGTAGAATAAACTTTTTGAATAGGAAAACAAAATAAAGTTTGAAAATGTTTGCGATAGAAACTTACCACGTTACCATGGCAACGTATATAATCCATTCATCAAAAAGTTGTTATTTTAATTGTACATACACAAACTTTACTTTTATAATACGTAATAGATTACAAATAAAATATTGGAAATACAACTAAAGTAGAATAAACTTTTTGAATAGGAAAACAAAATAAACTTTGAAAATGTTTGCGATAGAAACTTACCACGTTACCATGGCAACGTATATAACACTAACGCTAACGAAATCTCTCAAAAGGAACAAAATGTGCCCGACTTTGAAACATTCTTCATTGGTGCTCCGCTCCTATTGGTCGTATCGTGATGATATGTAGCCTAAAGCCTTCCTCGATAAATGAGCTATCTAAAACCGAGAGATTTTCTCAAATCGGACAGGTAGTTCCTGAGATTAGCGCGTTCAACCAAACAAACAAACTCTTCAGCTTTATATATTAGTATAGATTTTTTTTGATGATTTTATTCTATTATGTTGCAGCTGTGTTATTCCTTACTCATATAGCAAAAATAATCATAATAACACAAGTTAGAGAATGTATACTTTTATTACCATAAAAATATTACCATACCAATAATATATACCATAAAATAAATTATCAACAATAAAACGAGGTTCTGCCTATATTGTGTTTATAATTTGATACTAAGAACAAACATGTCTTAAAAATACTTGTACAGGATCTGATGTTCATCAACTGTCTATAGGATATAACTAATAATCTCCCCCACTCACTTAAAACTGATACCTCATTACTAATTCAGCAGAGTGCAACCAACTCAAACAGCAAAGGTCAGCCATTATCTAATACTATTGTGGCACCTCTCCCCACCTGTAGTGTTGCGCACGCGCCGGTTCGCAAAAAACCTACTGACACACATTCATCCAAAACGAATTCCGTCAACCAGCACACGACACACTGACCGACCTAGCTCTTAATGATATAACAATATTATAATTTTGTATGACGTCAGATATATTACTGAAGTTCAAAAAGATAAAAACGAAATATATACATGGGAGTGATGATGAGTTTTACGGAAAAAAATAATCGGATATAACGGTTATTATCCTGCGTTGGATACAGTTTGCAGTATTTTTTATTACTTTTTCTTAAGAAACTTCCAGAAGTCTGAGATTATTTTTAACATAAAGGACAATCAGGTAACTTGTAGCTAGGAAATATATTTATTATATCATTCCAATCCATATATTATATATAAGTAAGGCAAGTTATAATTAACGATATAAGAAATACACAATTTATTTTTCTTTTCTGCCATTGCCGATCTTTTAGGAAATAATTTTGACTTGGCTTTATTGTCTTTTCGATTATACTAGACTGGTCAACATAATAAGTCAGAAGGTAAATAATTAATTTTTAAACAAGTGTCTGAGAACACTATATCAAAAGTACATTATAACTCGCAATTGTTCTACGAATTTAAATTAATACATAATAGTTTAGAAATATAAAAACACGCTTTCTTAGGTAACCGGACTACAAAGTAGAACATATTTTTTAAAATATAGATTTATGTTATATTTAAAAAAGTGTAACCCACACTTTTTGGACCTTACTTACTACAAATAGTTTATTGGCTGTTTATAAGTTATAATAAAAGGCATATAGTATGAACACTTCATATTTAACGATTATTTTCTACTCTTTAGTCCAGTTACTAATAAAAGCATGTACTTTTGTTTTTCATAACTGTTATTTATTTTTGCTTTTGAAGGAAATTAAATTCCATATTAACTCGATGACTCGAGACCTTCTAGTATTTTTTTTAAATTAATTAATTAAATGAAGAGGAGAATCTTTTCAAATCATTGTATTGTCAAAAATCTTTGATGAGTGTGCTAAATATCAGTTTAATCTAATGTTTTGAAATGGTTAAAAATCACGTTCAAAGACTCCGTTACATAGATTAGACAGACACAGGTAAAGCTATTAAAAGCGTTTTATAAAAAATCTTGAAGTGTATGAGAGAATATTTGCTAAATGCTCATTCATGTAGCCATAACACTTGCGTTAGGATTTATTAGTAAAAAGGCTTATCGAAGGAGTTTATTTTCGTGTCAGAGACGGGGAGACGAACTTCTTAGCCTTCCATGGATTCACCGTGCGGGTGCCGGGTCCATCGTGTGGCAGAGGGAGAAACTCAGAGCAGTTCCCAGGACTTGCGACCCAGGTGTAGGTTTAAGGAGGCCCCCTTTGAGATGCGCGTCAACGCTCACCTTCACTGCTCGAGTTTCCCGCCCTGCCTAGCCAAATTTGTTAGGAACCTGTTAGTGCAGCCTTTGATACTCGTTCTAAAATAGAACTTACTGCAGTTCTCGACAGGCCAAGGTCCTTCAGAAGGTTGTAGAGAGATTTTGCTGATATACCTCTCGCTCCTACTTCTACCGCGTATAACTTAACCACATAGCCATTTTTACTTAGTTCATTTGTTAGTTCGTAATATTTATTTAATTTGATTGTGTGGTCTTTAGGAATGTTGGTTTCCCACGGTACAGTAAGCTCTACTAGTATTATATGTTTTATGTGTCTAGAGAAAAGGAATATGTCCGGTCTGGATGACGAAACACCAACATCCTCTGGGATTTTATAGTGCTTGTCATACGTATCCATTAAAATAGTCCAGTCAGTACCTAGGATTGAGAAAGGCTTGCTTTTAGAGTTTACAGTTGAGCCATCCTTTACAAAGTTATAGTAAATAAATTAATTAGTAATCATGATTTTTAACATAAAGATTTGTCTCTCTATTTATAAATTTAAAAGGGCCATTGCCAGTGTTGCAATTAATGTGGTTATTAATACAAGGTTGAGAGATGATAAGGTGTTTCATAATATTAACGCATTATGTAATAAAATGTATTATGTAAATTATAAAATATATTATGTAAATTAGAAAAGATTGTGACAATTATTATATATACAAGTTTCCAAAGTTTAGCCTTTCAAGTAGGCTTAATCGCAAGACTTCCTCATCACAAATAAACGTCTATAAAAAGTGTCTCGGTTTCCCGATTTTGTTTATATGTACCCGATTTTTCTAGAAACTATACGACCGATTTATATTATTATCATACTAGGTTGATCTGTCTACTGACAAGAAATTTTAAGGAAATAAAGTATCAAGGTAACTCAAGTACTTACAATTATATCAATTGTATTTATTGTTGGCTTTTAACCAAAACGGTACTTTTTAATTTTTTATTCCAATGCACACTTATTAATTGTATAAACTTCAATTATTATTTAGACTGGGCAAAATTGAGTTGCTAAACAGAATATAAAATATCGTCTTCAATAAGCGTAACTTAAAGATAAGTATTATTTAATTTAGACATTTTTTTCTACATAAACCATAACGAATCTTTTAACTCAGCATTTACTTATTCTAATCAATATGTTTTCCTGTTTTTATACTAAATATCAAGCATAATTTATTTTATTACTATACAGGTAGTGAGAACTTTATATAATTTAGTTTATGAAAAATATATTTTCGAACTGTCGAAATATAAAGAACAAGCCTAATATAGATCACAATACACTATGGGACTGTAATTATATATATTTTATTTTTTCTAGAATTTCTATCCAATGTATTAAATGATGATATGGCTTAAAATAGTAACAGGGTAAACCTAAACGGTGACTGGTACTTATATGTTGCCGCCGGAACACTTGCTTTAAAAAAGTTTGGATACTTACGTATTAAATGCACCGCGCTTGCCGACGGCTGTCACGGCAAGATCATGTTATCCTTTTTCGCAAGTGTAACCTTTTTTTTACATGGGGAAATCCCTACGGTTATCCACTCTAGCCGGGCAGCTGAGGGTGGGGTATGTCCGACTTGCATGGACTAAAACCCCATGGTGCCTCCTTATACCTATTTGGTCGGGGAGCAGGACCTGCCTATGACACTGCGTCTGCTCACCGGCAGGTGTCGGTCTCTCATAAGGGGCCCCTTCTGCGGTCTGAGCGGGTCAACTTAGTAGACCCCTAAGAGACCCTTAGAGACCCCCAACGAACTGTGGGAGTCGCGCGGCACAATGCGCCTTCATCATGCGTGCCCGCTATAGTGCAGGGCGACGGACGTGCCCGCGTCACGTCGCCCGCAGGCCTTTTACGGTGGCCTTAGATCATCACCGACCCGTCGCCATCGTGTTTGTCGGCCGCGGGAGAGGAGCCTGGTGATCTGCTCTCTCACCCTCTCCGCCGCCTCCTTAGCGAGCATAACTGCCTCGCAGTATGTGGCGACGGAGTTCCACCCGGTCTCGGTCTCAACCATCTTACAGTTCATCGCAACATCGCAAGTCTAACCTAACCTAACCAAACAGACATAGAAGAACAAGATGTCGAACGTTCAGCGAGCGCGGTGCATTCAATACGTAAGTATCCAAACTTTTTTAAAGCAAGTATTCAATACGTTTAACTTTTTTGTAATAACACCCTCAATGTCTGGTGATAGATTATGAACTTTACATGTAGCTTACCAGGCAACCATAAAAAATGGATTCGAGCCTACGGCAATCGAAGCGATATCACAAAACAGCATCACTGATACATCACCGCATGAATTGCTAACATTTATAGAAAAAATGTAGATTAATCAAGCCGAGGTGTTAGAAGATGTTATATAATGAAGTAAGACGATGCCAGGTCGTTGGTGAGCGTTTGCGAAACCTGAGCACGTTTACGTTTTAGTTGTACATTACGTCATAGGTAGTTAGTTTATTCTGCAGTGTGGTACATGCAGAATTTAATTGTACACGTCACTATAGTAACTCAGGCATGTTGCGGTAAAATAATAAAATCACAAAGTTTGGGAAAGCGCCTGCTTATTTTTATATATTATTGAAATAGTAGTAATACAGATTAATAATTTTATAAAAAACAACTCAAGATTATACTGTTAGCAGCGACTGTATTAGAACTGTCCGTACTATTGACCTGACAGGCCATTGGTCGAAGTTATTGGAAGAAGGCATTGGGAACATTCTCGCTCAGTCAGTTGAACTATTCACATCAACGGTACGAACGGTGGTTTGTGCTAACTATAGCAGTGTTGTATTTCTGTATCGGCTAACGTTGTATTTTATTGTTCTTGGTGAACTGGACCTGACATGTCCCGACATGTCGGTGCAGTTGGCCTGTGAAGAGCGTAAAGAAATGGGACCGTGGGTCATTCTCGTGCGGAGCGTCGGCCCATCCATAATGAGTTAGCTGTGTTCAGTAGTGTGTTGCTGAATCGGCTAATTGAGGTTAAAGCGTTTTATTATTATTTTTGATTAATGATTGCTAATAATATTATAATAAATATGATATACTTATAACCAAGATCCACCAAGATCCTAACTAATATTATAGATGTGAATGTAAGTGTTTTTGTTTCACACGCTTTCACACTTTAACTACATAACTGATCATAATGTCATTTTAGTTACACTTTGTCAGGGGCATATAACAGGTCATAGGGCACCTTTCATCCAAAAAAGTACTGTTCCCACGGATGAGCCCAAATCTACATTAGTGTGAACGAAGATGTATGTATATGTTTACCTAAAAATTTAGAAAACACACTAAAATGAGTTTCGAACGGTATTCAATATACAAATAAAGATACATACATATCTAATGTATATGTATGTAGTAAGAAAAGCATCGTATTTTCGAGTCTCTTGTGGAAATATGCTGGTTTATTATGTTTTAAAAGTTCATTCGACAGTTCGATTAAAAAAAATTAATGGTCGCTCAAAATATTAAAAATTTCCAAGTTGTCGAATATTGAAAATATCTTTAATATTTTTGTCGTGCCAAATTTTTTTCTACTTTAAAAATAATAGAGATTCTGAAATCTCAGTGATATTTTGATTTCTAAAGGTTGGACCTTAAATTTAAAATTAAAGGAAAGTTTCCGAAATATCAGAAAGCTTCAACAATTTTCCTTTCTATTTCTAAGCAACTTGTGAATAACCCTTTTTTTTTTTTTTTTTTTTTTTTTTTAACGTGGGGAAATCCCTTATGGATACCCACCCTCCCGGGGGAGAGAGTGGGTTATGTCCGACTCGCACGGACTAAAACCCCACGGTGTACCGACAGACCGTTGTGTGGGGGCGGCAAGGGATCGTTCAAGCTAATCAACCTTGTAGAGCCGCCCCCACGGTCCGCCCGGCGGAAGGTGACCGCCGGGCTCCTACCTATAGAGGGACAGACCGGGTACACTCCGGCTGCCCCCCCTCGTCCGCCGGACCTGTGCAATGAGGAGATGGGCCCCCCGGCCCATCCCCTCAGGTCCGGCTACGGTGGCAGGAGGAGTTGGGCAAAGCGCCGCCTCCTCCTGCCAATCCTCCGTTGGCGGAGACGGCCACTCAGTGGGTCCGCCTCGCGGGCCCTCTCCGCCGCCTCCTTCTGCGAGATGACGTCCTCGCAGAAGGAGGACATCGCTCGCCACGCCTGTTCGCTGCCGAGCATGGCCGAGACCACGCTCGGCAGCGACAAGTCAGGTCCTACCGCCGCCGCCAGAATGCGGCGCTGCTCCCCCCACGCAGCACACTCAGACAGAGTGTGCTGCGCGGTATCTTCGTCAGCGCCGCACTCGTGACAGGCGGCGGTTGGCTCCCTGCGCGCGATCCGGTGCAGGTACCACCCGAAACAACCGTGTCCGGTGAGTACCTGCACCAGTCGGAACGTCAGGGAGCCCCACTCCCTATCAATCCACTCCCGCAGGACCGGGCGGACGGCGTCTACGGTAAACCGCCCGAACCGCTCGTCCGCCAGGTCCTGCTGCCATCTTTCGACGGCGTCTCTTCTGAGACGCCGTCTCTCCGCCTCTACTTCCCTGGGAGCCGGAGGCTCCCCCCTTCGTTTTCTCGCCGCCGTGAATTGGTACACGGCGGCGAGAACTCCTGCCTCCAGCTCCCAGGGTAGGGAGCCGGCGAGCGTAAAGGCCGCCGCAGAGGACACCGTCCGGTACCCCCGGATCGCCCTCAGTGCCACCGTGCGCTGCGCATTACGCAGCGCACGCACGTTGGCGGCACCGAGGGCGTCGGCCCAGACCGGTGCCCCGTAGGCGGCCATCGCCCGCACGACTCCCATGTAGAGTCGGCGGCACCCGGCGCCAGGCCCCCCTATGTTAGGGAGCAACCGGCCGAGTGCCGCCGCCGCCCCAGCAATTCGCGGTCCGAGCCCCGCAAAGTGGGGCTCGAACCGCCAGCGCCCGTCCAGGGTGAGGCCCAGATACCTCATCTGGGTCCCCACCCTGATCCGGGCGCCCTCCACCACAATGTGGGCCCCAGGTGGTGGCCCCCGCCGAAGCCCATGGAAGAGTAGGGCCTCGGTCTTCTCGAGGGCCACCCTGAGGCCCAACCTCCTGATGCGCCTGACCACGAGGGTTGTGGCCATCGTGGCCAGGCGCTCCACCTCCCTCCACTCCCCCCCCCCGGGCTACGACTAGGGTGTCATCCGCGTAACATATGAGGCGTGCCCCATATGGGAGCACGCCGCGGAGCACCCAGTCGTAGCCCATGTTCCACAGGAGCGGCCCCAAGGCCGACCCCTGTGGAACCCCCCTCCTTGTGGCCCGCCGGACCATACGCCATAATTACTAAGTCGGACTTACAATATTTTATTTTCAATTTTTTTTTCTACAGCTAACCTTGTTCTGTCTATTACAAATGTAACAACAAAAAGAAATAGCCAAATAGGTGCAACCGTTCTGAAGTTATGCGCTCACATAATACAATATACAACAAAATATATAAAAATCCAAGATGCACACTTAACGTCTCACAGCCGGCACACGAAAATGAGTGCATAATTTTGGATTATGCAGCCATCTCAAATAGTCTTACGTCGCTTGCGTCCTTGTAAAAATAACTTTAAATCATTCAGGTGAGGTTGAATTTGCAAAATCATAAGTTTATCGCATAACTATAACCACGTATGTAAATTGGAGAGTTTTTGCGGCCGGTTCTGAGCACTACTTTTGTTCGAGACTATGTGTCTTGGGTGTTTATATGTCAATGGTTTATATGGTTTTTTTTTCTCGACCTGACTACACTATTGGCCTAGCAAGACCTTAACAGCTTCCCCAGACTACACATGGATTTTGTCAATCGATTGTTATTGAAATAGATTTGAAACCAGACATTTTGCGAAATATTTTATTTATTCTTGAACACGCAACTACAATTTTGCCGCCCGAGCGTAAACGTGTTTTAAAACTTTTTTAACATATCTATTATTTTTTTATTGAATAAGAAGTTGAAAAGATTTGTCTTTTTTATTTATTAATTTTTTATTTAAAACAAAGATTATATTTTGCTTTACCATTTCGTCAAGTTTCGTGTAAGGTTCCTTAATATTAATATTTTCTATAGTATTACTGATCGTTTCTGATAACGATAATTTTTAAGGTGGCAGAGCCACACTGAAGCTAATACTGGTTTCAGCATGAATGGGTCGGCTCGCCCGGGGTACTACCACCCGACCACCACTAACACCAACGTGATGTGACAATACTTGCATTGTTACGTTTCGTTTGGTCAGTGAGAGCGCCAGGGGCCCACCTCCTATCCCCTCCCGGCCCCATCTCTAATCCTCCTCCCCTTCCGCTCTCCTCGCCTCTCCCCTCTCCCAAACGCAGGCTGGCAACGCACTTGTGACTCCCCTGGTGTTACAAGTGTCTATGGACGGTAGTGATCACTTAACATCATGTGAACCACCTGTTCGTTTGCCTCCTATGATATAAAAAAAAATAACGTACTTTTAGTAAGTACATTTTTTTGAGTTAATTTTATTTTGTGTTTAACTCGAACACAATAAACCTAATTTACTTGTTTATAATTTTAATGAAATGCCTGTATTAACAACAATCGCTGTAACAATGGGTTCAATATAAAAATGTTGAGAAGTAAGGCGTTTGTAAAAATGTATGTCAATTAAATAAAATGATATAAGTCAACCGTCGCGTCATGCAAGCTTCACACAAATACTACTGTATACATTTTGATCATTTTTATAATTTGATTTCTTAGACACTTGGATCTTATCTAAAAAAAATTACAATATCATCATTTAATATTAAGTTATCACAGTTTTAAGAAACGATACCGCAGTGAACTGCATCATTAGCGCTCTGTTTTCTTGCCATGAAAAAGTGGGACCAGCGGTGTGATGCACATGCGCATACGAGGGGAAGTAAACGGACAACTTTGTATACATAGAAATTTTGTAACGAATCAGCAAGCAGATAGTGAAATTATAAAAATGAGATAATACAATTATCAAGAATTCTGGTGAAGGATAAAATAAGTTTAATTCAAATTTGTTCGTGTCTAACGTAATATAATACGAAAATCGTTATTTTATTTATATTTTTTAAGTCTTCATATAGTAGTGGTTACTTGGTCTATATTCTAGTTTGAACTTTGAGGCCAACACATTGTAAGCGTTTAAGCGTGTTGCAAATAACAATTAACTGCTAAGTCACATTCGTTACGAAGTGTCGTTAAGATGGATTCATGACTATGAATGAATTAACTTAGTTAAATTGTAGAGAATAAGACAGTTAATTGTTTCGAACGTTTTATTGCTTATCGTTAGTATCGCTACTGAGAATTTTTGTTTCTACTAGTGATCGTCGATAGACCTAAATTAAACCATAATAAATGCTATTCGTGTGTTAATATATAAATACCAGCGGGCCGGACGTTATCCAGCCTTGATAATAGGTATATTCTAAAATTCAACCGTAGCGCCACCTACCAGCTCCAGTTGTGAATCTAAACCCTTCTTGAATCCACCTGAACACTCATTCACAAAAATTTTCATCAAAATCTGTCTGTATCAGGTAATCCCAGTCTTGGTCTTCTTCTTACGTTGATTCCTCCATTTAAAGAACATAGAATAATTGCGCGTTTACAATCGTAATTTTAGTACAGTTTATAGGGGTATATCATTTTCTTCTATCTATACATACAAGTACATTGTAAAAATACAGCTCATAAAATTTTTTTACCAAAAAAATAAACCGCCTTCGATGTGAAAAACTAATAAAGCACTAAAAAGCGAAAAATAACAGAATTATTAAATTAACCAAATTAAATAAAAAATATTGATATTCGCGCTACTTAATAATATATTTGAAGTCGAGTCACTTTGCAATACTAAACCAAATAAACACACATGCGTGAAGATATTTCCTAAATATAAGTCGGTATAACGACTAGATTATTAAAATGAAATTCTCAAGGATTTCAAAGAAATGATCGAATATTGAAGAAACTCTAAGTATTCATAAATGTACTATACCCTACATGGATAAATCTACAACAGAATGATATTTCCATGACTAACATGACAATATATTATCCGATACGAAATATATATAAGAGTTGTTGAGGTATGTATGCTTGGTACACATATATGTTTCAACAACTCATATATGTATGAATAGTTAGCTTAGCTTAGGTTAGCTCAGATAGGTCCCCGGCCCTGATGGGGTCCCGGGCCGGGTGCTGGCCATTGCATTGGACCATCTTGGGGGGTGGCTTCGGGAGCTGTTTGACCGCTGTCTTGCGGTCGGACAGTTTCCGAAGCCCTGGAAGACGGGGCGGCTTTGCCTAATAGGGAAGCCAGGCCGCCCCCCAGACTGCGCGTCGGGGTACCGGCCCCTGGTGCTGCTGGACGACACCGGAAAGGCGCTCGAGAGGATCGTTGCCTCCCGGGTCGTCCGGCATCTCGAGGAAGTGGGGCCGAACCTGTCGGACGCGCAGTTCGGCTTCCGGTCGGGGCGTTCCACGCTGGACGCCCTGACCCTCCTAAAACAGGTCTCCACGGAGGCGACCTCTCAGGGAGATAGGGTATTGGCGGTGTCCTTAGACATCGCCAACGCCTTCAACAGCCTGCCGCATGCTGTCATACGGGAGGCGCTCCGCTTTTTCGGAGTGCCCCCGTATCTGCGGCGGCTGTTGGAGGCGTACCTCGATGGGAGAGAGGTCGCCTTCGTGGACGCTAGAGGACGGATGGTCCAACGCTATACGGCGCGGGGGGTTCCACAGGGGTCGGCCTTGGGCCCGCTCCTGTGGAACATGGGCTACGACTGGGTGCTCCGCGGCGCGCTCCCTTCCGGAGCGCGCCTCATCTGCTACGCGGACGACACCCTAGTCGTAGCCCAGGGGGGGGGGAATTCAACGAATTGGTGCGCCTGACCACGGAGGCCGTGACTCTCGTGGTCGGGCGCATAAGAAGGCTGGGCCTCGAGGTGGTCCTCAACAAGACCGAGGCCTTAATGTTTCACGGGCCTCGGCGGGGGCCACCTCCGGGGGCCCACATTTGTGTGGAGGGCGTCCGGGTCAGGGTGGGGACCAACATGAAGTATCTGGGCCTCACCCTGGACGGACGCTGGCGGTTCGAGCCCCATTTTAAGGGGCTCGGACCGCGCATAGTCAAGGCGGCAGCGGCGCTCGGACGACTCCTCCCCAACACGGGGGGGCCGGGCGCCACCTGCCGCCGCCTCTATATGGGGGTCATACAGTCCATGGCCGCCTACGGGGCACCGTTGTGGGTCGACGCCCTCAGCGCCACAAATATCCGTGCGCTGCGAGCCGCGCAGCGTACTGTGGCGCTGAGGGTGATTCGAGGATACCGTACGGTGTCCTCGGGGGCGGCCATGGTACTGGCTGGCTCCCTTCCCTGGGAGTTAGAGGCGGAGGTGTTGGCCGCCGTATACGAGTATACGGCGGCTAAAAAGCGGATGGGGGAGCCTCTGGCTCCCAGGGAAATAGAGGTTAAAAGAAGAGAAGAGAGGGGGAGAAAGATGGAGAGGTGGAGGCAGGACCTGGCGGACGCGGAGTTCGGTAGATATAGTATCGACGCCGTCCGCCCGGTCCTGCCGGATTGGTGCAACCGACGATGGGGCTCCCTGACGTTCCGTCTGGTGCAGGTGCTGACCGGGCACGGGTGCTTCGGTTGGTACCTGCACCGGATAGCGCGCAGGGAGCCCACCGCCGCATGCCACGAGTGCGGCGCTGCGGTGGACACCGCGCAGCACACCCTATCTGAATGTGCTGCGTGGGACGATCAGCGCCGCGCTCTGGCTGCGGCGGTAGGAGGAGATCTCTCGCTGCCGAGTGTCATCTCAAGTATGCTCGGCAGCGAGGATGCGTGGAAAGCAATGGCCTCCTTCTGCGAGGAAGTCGTCTCGCAGAAGGAGGCGGCGGAGAGGGCCCGCGAGGACGATCCTCTAAGTGGCCCTCTCCGCCAACGGAGGACAGGCAGGAGGAGGCGGCAGTTCGACCGCCTCCTCCCACCGTAGCCGGACCTAGGGAAGGTGGGTCGGGGGACCCATCTTCCCATTGCACAGGTCTGGCAGACGGAGGAGACGGCTGGTGTGTACCCGGCTGTCTCCTAACAGGACGGGGCCTGGCGGCGGCGCTTTCGCTGCTGGGCCAACCGCTGGGGCGGCACGATGAAGTCTATAGAGATCTCGTGCCGCCCCAACCATAGCGGCAGACGTACACCGTGGGGTTTTAGTCCGTGCGAGTCGGACATAACCCACCCTCTCCCCCGAGAGGGTGGCGTATCCATAAGGGATTTCCCCACGTAAAAAAAAAAAAAAAAAAAGCTCAGATAGGTCGCGAATTGCATGTATCAGGCAACAGCCAAAGCCGAGGTGTGCCAGTCCTTGAGCTAGTTGTCAAAATAAAATCGGCTGAGTGCCTTAAGCGCTCGCCTTAGTAGTCCGGTGAAGCTGTTAAGACCTTGCATGGTCAATAGCGTAGTCAGTTCGAAAAAAAAAAAAAACCATGACTAACAAGGTAAGTTGTAACATTTAAGTTTTCACATAAGATGTAGATATATTTGTTTGCATCTCTTCCATTTCTTTAATTAAGCCATCTAAATCTCTCAGTGGTACTACAAAGGCATATGTATGCCACTTCGTGATGATCGGTTTTGTAGCTAAGGCGTGACAGCATGATAAACAAACTTACAGTCGCATTTATAATATTGGTAAGAAGGATATTATTTTTAGAACTCGTCGCTGTTTACTAGCATATAACACACATAAGTCAGTTTTAAATGGAAATATTTGTATGAGATAAACATCGCCCTGCCATACTCATTCGCGAAAATACGCCTCATTATGGATAGTGTAAATATTTAAGCGTGATAGTAGATTACAAGTAATACGTAAATGTATGTGTACAAAGCTTATTGTACTAACGTGGGAATATTAGTGAAGAGAAAAAAAGTATTCCTAATATATTAATTATTCGTGACTTAGGTCTTATTAAAATGGTTTTGCTGTTTCCATTTTGTTTTTATTTGAAACTAGGTGAATTATCTGAATCCATTATGGGCTACCTTTTATTTTCTAATTAATTAATCTTTCATTATTACTTAACCTCTTTTATTTTATGATTTTAAATTATATTATCCTGCTTAGTTTGTATAGATATGCGTAATAGTAGTCAGTATAGATAATACTTTGAAATGTTTTCTCTGTCGTAATAAATTCCGAAATAGGGGTGTTAGTTTGCACAAATAACTAATAACTCCTTATTTCCGATCACCTTTAAGCTGTTAATCACAGCAAAACAGGTTGTCTTCTTAACCGTTAAGAAGTAATACAATACAAAGAAATAAAGAGATCTTATTATGAGCACTTGGTGAACTGATAATATACAACCTCATTATTATAACGAAATCATTTAAATGCGTTTATGTATAGTTGACCCGGATCTAGAAGGCCCCAGGCAGTAGTTACAAGGGACTCCAAAATCATAACGTTATACAGTTATATATAAAAAAACGTACTTAGCGCCTAACATACAGGATCCTGGAAGGCTCACCGTCGATGACTTGTAAGAAAAAGGCGCCACACAGACCCACACCACATATAAACTTGTGCATCAGTGCACTAGTGAATTTGTGAACTCGAGATGCCGATTTGAAATTTCCATGTCAACAAATGACGTCTTTTTACTGAAATTATGTGAAAAAAAAGTTAAGTGATGTATCTTAAACGCTGGAGAAAGGGGTGCCACTATCAAGTTACTGTCTCAGTTTGATAAAATTGTAGATACGAGACTGCCTCGGGAACAATACTTATTACTCTTATTATTATTTTAATTTAGACTAGCTGTTAACCGTGGCTTTGCCCGCAGTACTACCTCCAAAACGGTTGGACCGATTTTCACGGGACCTTAACTGACAGATAGCTAACCTTATAGAAAGTAATTTAGGTTATTCTATTTTAGACTAGCTGTTACCCACGACTTCGTCCGCATGAAATTTTATCAAAAGTATTCTGTTCAGTGTAAATATGCGCGTAAGACGTGCGTTGTACTGAACTCCAAAAATAAATATAATTGAAATTCATATATATGTATCTACGTATGTTATTTGAATTATATTGTCGTTTTGGCAATTTTGGCGGCCGTTTATTTACCGCGCTTTCGTCTACATAACTAAGTAACCATAGTAATATATGAGGATATTGTATCCAGTTCAATAAACACTATTTAAACTGTCGAATATTAAAAACTGCTTAGACAGACATAAAGTTTCATATCTTGATTTATATTTATGCAAGATTTCAAGACGTCAGCTCATTCATTGTTTACAATTCAACACTATAATTATTAATAGTAATTTTGAAGATAGAAGAAAGAGGTCTTTCTAATAAGATATTAGATCATAAACGTATTACTTATTGACAATATGGGCATATTATACCATTATCTATCTTTAAGTCATTTTTTCATTAGTTAATTATACAGTGTAAGTGAGCACTGAGCTAGTTATATGGTGGGTTAAGGATCCAAATATGTTGCTGATGATAAACCTCATTTAATACACTGTAAGTATTTATATATCTAATGTATACGTTCTCATGAACCATTTCGGGTCCATCCTGACTGCCGGCCGGCTGGCGGAAGCAAGCGAAATTCTCCTCATCGGAGATTTCAAACAACTACCCTACATTGATCGAGAAAACTTATTTCGGATGGTTTACAGCAGACCAACGGCCGTAGCTGGTATTGACCAACAGCTCACTTGCACATACAGGAACCCGATGGATGTAGCCTATGCGCTGAGTCAAGTATACGACGGTATATACTCACCGAAACCGATAGTGAGATCTCTGAGCATCAGGGGCTATCAGGGCGAACAAATATCCTCCCATACCCCCGACACTCTCTTCCTGGTACACACACAAGAAGAGAAAAAAGCCCTGATAAACAAGGGCTACGGGGTAGGGGAAGGATCGCGCGTTCTGACAGTCCACGAATCCCAGGGATTGACCTTCAAATCGGTGGTGATCCTGCAAACAAAGAGCAGTAGGATGCAAATCCACGATAGTGTTTCACATGCTATAGTGGCAGTATCCAGACACACCCACACCTGTGTCTACTATACCGACGTGACTGATGACGCGGTTAGTAGGTTTATCCGTCGGGCCATGGACGCTCCGGCGCGGCATATTGTGGATTATAATTTAAAGATGGCGATAGAGGACCGGAATGAAACTGCCATAAAGGCAATAACGTCTTTATATAAATAAATAAAAAAAAAAAACCAATAACAATAAAAATAAATATATAAAAAAACACCCAATAGATGCTCACAGATACGATTTTTAACTTAACTTACACTTAAAAAGCTATAGCAAAAAAATGGTGCGGACCGAGAGTCTGCAGAAAAAAAAAAAAAAAAAATGTATACGTTACATGTTACTGTAAGTGGCGTACATGTCGTACTTACAATAGTTTTAAAGAGCATTGCTATAATTGTACACGGTCTCACAATTTTGTATTTCTTTAATACAATAAAAAAAAACGCATGTGGAGCTGCGGGTACAGCTAGTAAATTAGTAAATTTACAAACTTTTGTCTTCGAATTTCCTCTTCATAATAAATTTAAATTACAAGAGTAGAGTAAATAAAGTAGAAAGAGTGATTTATTACGCTACAGCTACATCTACATGTATAAAGTACTAACATATAAAATAGGAAAAGTATTTTTTTGTTAGTGACACAACCTATATTTTTTTCTTTGAACTAATGAAGAAAAAAGTGCTTACACAATGATGTTAGTGTATAATGAAATTCATAGATGGAGTTGGCAAATGTTCTGTAATTAGTTCTCAATTGTGAGAATAGATGGCGATGTTCAATAATAAAAATTCTAATATTCTAATTTGGTATTAAAATATATTTCTTATAATAGCAATTATATAATCTTCTTACTAAATTACAGAAGTACGTTAGAAAAATAAGTAAAGTATAGTCGGTATTTTTAACAGCATAAAAAAGAGAGTAATGTGTTCGGTTGTATATTTTTTGTATGTTTATTGATATCTTAAGCAATTCTGATTTTCATAATTCTTTTTTACTTGAGTATTCTCTGGGCTGATCCCATTAAAATATGAAGAAAATATTCAACCATTAATTAAAATTAATGTATTACTCATTCGACTCTGTGGTCTAGCGGTCAAGAGGACAGGTTACGCCGAAATTGCGACATTAGTATTTTTCTCGCATATCTTAATATTAATTTTGAAATTTCGCTTACAGTTTTATTTTGTTTTACTATAATCCCTAATTATAAATATATCTGAAGATAATCTATACAAATATTGTTATTATATGAAGAGTTTGAATATGCAAATTTAATACGAGTTAACGAAATGGGTATAATATAGCTGATGTTTACATACAATATAATCTCGGATAAAATTCTCGTCAATCTTTTTGACCGCTCTGAATATAGCCACTATTTAATACAAAACAAAATAGAAATATTATTATAGGAATTAGGAATCTAAAATTGATTTACTCATCTTTAAGTTTTATCGATATTATATACTTATAATTTATACCTAAATGCGAGAACTGTATTTTTTATTAAATCATTTTTGTATATACACTGTTTCCACTATTTAAATTGTCAAACAACGTACTGTTTTCTTTAATATTCTTTATGAAATTTGAGTTTCTGTTTTATAAATTATAAGTTCTTAAGTTAGCTAAGATTAATGTAATCTTTCACTATTTTAATGTAAAATCTCATTTCAATATATCCTTACGGTTTCTTTTGTCTGAAGAACATGAATCCTAATTTCATAGGCTCGGCTTTTGTAACCAAATAATAGACGAGATTGCTTAGATCATTTGTAGGTCCGTTCCCTCGGCGTGGAGCCCTTGAGTGCGCTGCTCGCGCGATGTAGTGACACAGAATCTTGCATCACTGCGACAACATTACACATATCACCTCCGCACGCGTGCGCGCATGCACGCTTACACATGCAAGTGGAAGGGTCTTATCTTTTTTTCCTTATCAAACTGAAATAGTTTAGAATATTGTCCGATACGAAATATATATATAAGAGTTATTGAGTTATGTATGCTTGGTACATATATATGTTTCAACAACTCATATATGTATGGTTATATATGGTTGGCTTAGCTTAGGTTGGCTCACATAGGTCGCGAATTGCATGTATCAGGCAACAGCCAAAGCCGAGGTGTGCCGCGCACCCTTGAGCTAGTTGTCGGAATGAGATCGGCTGAGTGCCTTAAGCGCTCGCCTTAGTAGTCCGGTGAAGCTGTTAAGACCTTGCTTGGTCAATAGCGTAGTCAGTTCGAAGAAAAAAAAAAAAAGCTTAGATCATTTCTAACAAAATGTATAGATATTGCATAACAGTAAAAAAATGTCTTTTTTATTCAATGTTTATTTTTAATATCGTGGCTTTTCTTTTGCTTAATCCATATGCGACAGCTAAATCATAAATTTTCAGAGCAAAACGTAAGGTTTCATAAATACTTTCACAATTCAGTGGGTGGTGGGCCGGGAGCAGTTTCAAGCATAATTTAGGGGTGTGAGGCCTACACCGTTCAGTCTTTTCAATGTCATCGGCGTTCGTTGGCAGCTGTAGAGGTCGCTGCTATCGACTTTTAAAACACGTACACTCGGGATCTATTCTGAAGGGATTTATTTTATTCCGATTTTTTCATGATATAGTTATCATGTTCATCATAAATAAAAAGGATTGTGTGGTTTTATGAAACTACGGTAAAAGTGAAACTTTTTTTCACACTATAGACATTTAATTAATAATAGTCTATACACTACACGGTCAGCTGCTGCGAACTATAGGCGCCGCCATATTGGCCCTGGCTGCTCTGACGAGCGCCTTTCACTTTATCCCTACTCCGCGGCCGACCATCACGCGACATGCAACACACAGACGAAAAAGTTTGAGACGATGTAATAAAAGTTTCACTTTAATAGTAGTTTAATAAACCGCAATACATTGTTTCAATTCGAGTTGTCTCTTTGGCTAGAAAATTACTAGAACGTATCGAAATTGTGAATATCAATAGAATTACTGTATATCCTCCATTTGCAATTGTATTTAGGAAAATGGAATCAAAGATGAAGCTCTTGCTTTCAACCATATTAGTTAAACGGAGAAGATGTTTATATTATGTACTATCAACCGCTCGCGACTTCGTTTGCAATTTTATAATCACAAATAATAGTTCATTGTCTTTTCGTAACTTCTAACAGTGTATGGAGTGAACACCGAGATCGCCTTTTTGATGGCGAAATTTTTCAAGCTCCTTGACGCTTATCGCAATATTTTTAGTAATTTAAACAAAATCCTTACAAATAGTGACAAATTTGTTACTAGCTGATTCTCGCGACTTCGTCTGTGTTGTTTATAATCTCAATTATTTTCTTATATCTCGAAGGGATAAGGTAGCCTTTTGCGACGAAAGCTCCCAGGCGGCTTGACTTTTTCCGACAATTCCAACATTTATCCTTATATTTCAAGCTATATACAAAAAAACTTGACAAATTATATACCTAAACCTTTGTCGTGCATCACTTTATATATTAATGAACATCCCATAAAAATCCGCTTAATAGTTTTTTAGTGTATCGCGAACAGACAGACAGACAGACACGGCGGAGAACTTTGTTTTATATGTAGTGATCCTGACGTGTTACTATAAATTTACCTAAAAACGGTTTTGTAGTTTTTTCGTGAAAGTGTAGAAAACGTCATTTTTTATGTCATAGCAGGCAAACGCACATGTGGGTCACTTGATGTTAAGTGACCACCACCGTCCACAGACACTAACAACACCAGGGGAGTCGAAAGTGCGTTACCAGCCTGCGTTTGGGGGAAAGAGAGGGACGGGTGAGGAGAGGGGCAGGGAGGTGGGTCTCCGGCGCTCTCACTGACCGAACGAAACGCAACAATGCAAGCACTGTTACTTCACGTCGGTTTTTTCTGAGAGGGGTGGTAGTACCCCGGGTGAGCCGACCTATTCATGCTGAAACCAGTAACAGCTTCAGCGTGGCTCTACCACCTACCATCCTTCCATCCTCATAAACTTTCTGGTTTAAAATAATTATAAGATTTCTTATTGATTGATATAAATCAGACTAGTGTAATTGTATCTAACAAATCAGACAAAGAGGTATATATAAAATCTTGGTGGTCATCATTCTTTTTGGGTCGCGCTATGGTATATGAGATCGTGTTTATTCATAGGTACGGTGTTGTCACTGTATTTGCGTTGATAAAAAAAGATTATTAGAGTAAATAATACTAGATAAATATTTAATAAACGATGAACGAATATGTGTGTGCAGTCCTTGATTGTCGGGTTGTAAAAAAGTTATAAAATTAATGTGTAAGTAAAAATATCTCAAAATTAATTTCTTCTGTTTTTATGGTTTTAGGTTATCAAATACATATACATAGATCTTTTTCATGCTTTTATTGTATAAACTAATTTGATTGTTATAAAAAATAAATAATTTTATTTTTAATTTATATCTAGAGGCGGCAATTTATCTTTTTGTCCGACATGAATAACTGTTAGTGAGGATGCTAGACTGCATTTTAGATAGTATACAAAAACTACTTACACTTAAAACCCTGACTTAGTAACATATCTCTTCAATTGAGATTGATACGAAATACAAATATCACAGTGGTAATTGCTGTTGCGCAACACTGCTATCCATTTCTACCGTTCCCTAAATTTACATCTAGTTCGCAGTCTGTAACTTAAAAAAATATCTATACGACATTAATTCATAATATAACTATGACGTAGTAATTGTATTTTTGTATCATTGTTTATTAGTTTAGAGATATATATAAAACTAGCGGGCCCGGCTGACGTTGTCCCGCCCTGATTACCCCCCCGCAACCCCCCTTGTGGGTGGAATTTCGTAAAATCCGTTCTTAGCTGACCTCTACTCGGCGAAAGGAATATTCCTACCATATTTCAAGTCGCTACGCCTTATGGTTCCAGAGATATCGTGATGAGTCAATATATAGGTGGGAATCTCTTATATATATATAGACTAGCAGGCCGGGCGGACGTTGTCCTGCGTTCATAATTAAAAAAAAAAAAATCTAAAATTCAACCGCAACGCCACCTACCGGGTTCAACTGTGAATCTAAATCATTCTCGGATCCAATGGAACCCGCACACAAAATTTCATCAAAATCGGTCCAGCCGTTTAGGAGGAGTGCAGTGACATACACATGTACAGAATAAATTTATATATAAAGATATCGGTACTAACTTATGACTAATGGTGGATGTCCGCTAATAAATGTTTATAATTTATGAATACAGATTTCACGCCCAATATTGCTCCAAGTTAAGGAAAATAATAAGTCGTAAATATTATAATTTGAATATTTAAAATTTTGACCTGCAGAATCGTTTTAGATCTTTTTCAATTCAGTGGTTCGAAGGCCCGAGCTTTTCGTTCCCAATCTTTTTCAAATGAATCTCCGTGGATATTGACAACCTTTGTTCCCATGTGATTACAAACGTCGCCTTAAATTAGAAGATTGGACCTCTGCGCAGAGAGTTATTTGTTATGTTATCGTCAAAATAAAATACCACTAAACGTAAATATATTTTCGTGTGCTGAAAATATCCCCTACGTAAATATATTCTGCAACTCTATTATTATTATTATTCTCTCTCTTTTCTTCTCTTATTCTCTCTTTCTTTACGAATAATAGATCTCAAGGGGCTTCAGAAATGGTTTGTGTTTAAAATTTTATGGCTATTTTCAGAAAATAAACCGTGTATTTTTTACTGTTTTTGTAAGCCTGTTTACACGCATTCGTGTAGCCGTATTTGCGAAGCTAAACGAATAAAAGTTGTAAGCAATTTAACAAATTCGTATAAGCGAATATAGGTTATAGAAATCCATTTTAACTTCGGTAGGTTTTGAGAAAGGTAAGTGACTTTGGACGGATATAAGACTGTCATATAGCTCCTTTTATTTAAAAAAAAGTTATATTTGAACTTTTAGTGTAAAATATTGATAGTAATTAATTAACATAATTTTGTTCTTGTGGTAAGTGTAGTCGATTAGAAATAATAATATGGAAAATTATTTCTTATATATCACACACATTTCTTGAAAAGTTATAACAGAGGGTGCTGCACCATTACGTTAGAAGCTTAAAACAAAATTATTAACTGCTTAATAAGAACAGCAATAATTCCCAATGATGAGAATTACTTATCAATTTGATAAAAATATGAGAAACTTGAGCAACTTTTGTGTGTGGTGTTTGTATTTAAGCATAACTTATGTACAGTGAAACCAACCTTATTAAAGGATTTCTCTGATCACAAATACGAATATTACATTTTTATTACGTAATAACTTCCAAAACATAAAAAGTATTGATTGTCTTCTAACACCAAGGCGTTCTTACTGTTATGTGATCGTGTTTGCACGGAAGTATTTGAATTCCAATTATTTCAGAAATCCCTCTTGTTTATTTTGATTTTATTAAACTTTTTTTTAGATTGTGAGCGCTGGGGAATTTTCCCTTGTTTCCTGTTAATCGAAATCTTGTAGTATTATTTATTCGGCAAAGTTTGAAATTGGTCCGTGATTGAAGTTCGAGTGCTCCATTAGAAATCACCGAAGATCGTTCGCTACGATGAATCCCTTCTCTTTTCTTGGAATAAATAATACGTGCTATACCGTGCATTTACTCCGTTTTTTCTTACCTCTATTTGTGATGTCTTGATTATAAGCGTTGAATTAATTTTGACCAAAATATACGCATATTTTAGGATTTAATAATACTCGTAAAAGATAAAATATGAATTAAGCTTTGAAAATAACGTGTTCTAATTCAAAATCCTATATTTAGCACAATTCTCTACTTCTATACTAATAGTCAAATTATTTTTAGTATTCACGTACATATTTTTAATTATGGATTTTTATGAAATTAAAACCTCTTTTGCAAATATCTCATAGATATGAATGGAAACTACCACAATCTGACGTTGTAATCTAAATAGTTCAAAAGTGAATTTGAATATCGAACGCTACAGGACAAACACCCCTTCCCCCTCCCCAGCCCAGTCGCATCAGTTCAGTTTCAGGCTTCAGACGACCCTTCTCAAGGTCGCAGACGTACGTACGCACAGTAACGCAGACGCGTGCATTTATACCTGCAATCTGCGTGTGTGCGTGGGCGGCCATTACACTTTCGGAACGCCTTTAATAATAATACACACCTACATAATATACTGGAGTATACATAGCACTAATGCACATACCTAAAGGCAGACGTGTAGCTGGTCTTAAGTTTTTTTGTTTAATCAAGTTCTATCAATGTTTCTTGTAAATTGTTGTTTAGAGGACTTCGAGACACCATTACGAAGACACTATTTTAAACATATAATTGGATTGTATTGGACTTGAAATTTAATTCTGAAAGTCAAGACCATTTTTAGGTAATTAAAACGTCTTTGTTATAAGAATTTCATAATAAATTGACTTAATTAGTAAGATTTGTTGGCACCTGAGGCAAGTTCGGTTGCCACGGCAGAAGTGATGATGGGCACAACTTGGTAACGCAACTTCTTTTAACTTGATAGCGGTTATATTTCAGTATAAAACTGGACGTTTCCATTTAGCGTATCATGTTATAACAGGGCTATAAGGTAAAATGATAGCAGCTGCTATCAATAAATCATCTACGGACAATCATCACTGTTCTGGGAAGATTAAACATACTTACCGTCATTAAATAAGAAAATATATATTTTAAAGTACGTCAAAGGACACTACTACATCGTAAGTAGTTAAAGTCTTTCCAAGATTAACTGCAGTTGTAGTGTCTCCTAAATACGTCAAGTAAGACTATCGCTGAAAGGATTAGAGAACACAGCTCCGATAAACACATTAAATCCATATTAAATCAGCGAAACGTCTGTTGAATGAGGGACCCGTCGTATCACGTCGCAATACACGTCTACTATAATAGCGGCACGTTATAATAGCCATTTTGACGTCATGAAGTTTCGTATAAATAAATAACTACGTATGAACGAGCTACTTGCTGTTTTTTATTGTCAATAATGACGTGCAGATAGTCTTAAAATTTATCGAATGTATAGTTTTAGGGCACAAAATTAATTTAGTATTTACAGATTTGTTTTTTTCAAACTGACTATGCTATTGACCTGGCAATGTCTTTACAGCTTCACAGGACTAGTACAGATTTGTAAATCTATACTAATATATAAATCTGAAGAGTTTGTTTGTTTGTTTGGTTGAACGCTATGATCTCAGGAACTACCAGTGCGATTTGAGAAAATCCTTCGGTTTTAGATAGCTCATTTATCGAGGAAGGCTTTAGGCTATATATCATTACGCAAAACCCAATAGGAGCGGGGCACCAATGAAGAATGTTTCAAAATCGGGCACTTTTTTCGTTTTGATTGCTTCGTGTTAGCGTTAGTATTATATACGTTGCCATGGTAACGTGGTAAGTTTCTATCGCAACCATTTTCAAAGATTATTTTGTGTTCCTATTCAAAAAGTTTATTCTATGTTAGTTTTGTTTCCAATTTTTTATTTGCATTCTATTACGTATTATAAAAATAAAGTGTGTGTATGTAAAAATAAATAATAACTTTTTGGTGTATGTATTATATATAACTACAAATAACAAAAAAAAAAAGGTTTTGATATTCGGCCGATATTTTTATATTATTATATTTTGTCTGTTTGTTTGTTTGTTAGTTCCAGGTAATCTCCAAAACGGCTGGACTTATTTTAACGGGAATTTTACTGGCAGATAGCCGAAATTATAGCGGTTGACATATTCTATTTTATGTGTCCGCGGCTTCGTCCGCATTGCTATTTCTAAAATGGTTGGACTGATTATCACGGGATATTCACTGGTAGATAGCAGAGCTTATAAATAGTAATTTTGGTTTTTTATTCGCCTTCGGCCGCAGTAGAATATCCGAAATGCTTGAACTGATTTTCACGGGACTTTCACTGGCAGATAACTAGCTGATGAGCTATTTTATATTAAGCTAGCGGGCTCGGCAGACGTTGTCCCGCCCTGGTAATAAAAAGAAAACCTTGACAAATTATACCTAAACCTTCCCCATGAACCGTTTTAATACATGAACCCATTGGTGAAAACGGCATGAAAATCCGTTCTATAGTTTTTGACTTCATCGCGAACAGACAAACAGACAGACCAGAAGACTTTGTTTTACACTATGAAGTGATGAACTGTTACCTGTGCATTCGTTCGTGTGAATTTAATAAAAATAGTTGGTTTACTGTAAACAAGCGCGTGAGACGTGCGCTGTACTGGACTCCAAGAATAAATGTATGTAATTTGAATTATGTTATAATTTTGGTCAATTTGGCGGCCAATTTGTTTTATTTACCGCATTTGCATCTACAAAACTCAGTGATTATAGCAACGTATAAGAATAATACAATTATATCGACAATATGGGCATGTTATGTCTATATAATAAACAATTTAACACATATTGTTCGCTAATGTATAGTTTAAAATTTTCATTACTTTCTTATATAGTATTAATGAGCACTGAAGGTGGTACATAGTAGGTTAAAGTTCCAGGTATGTTGCTGATGATGAATCCCATCCCATTCGATATACTATTCGTATTCACATATCTAATGTACACGTTACATGTTACAAGTAAATGGCGTAATGTAAATTTGTAAGTAGGTGTGTACATTACAGAAATGCTTTTTCAAAAACATTTGTAACTATGACACCATAGTTATTTAATACATTTAAAAAAACGCGTGCGGAGCCGCGGGGGACAGCTAGTTATAGATATATATGTATAACTATGTACTATATATCTATCTCCCTCCTACTATTCCTAACTATACAATATGGTCCCGTGAACAAATCTTTTATGTTTTTACTAACAAAAAAACAGCGCCGTTTGACAGAATTCCTAATAGATTATTATTATTGGTGTACTTATTTACAACAATTCGGTATTTATATTTTATACAATGCAAAATAACATAAAATATATTTATATCCCATATACAATAGAACCTCTATAAGTGGAACATCAAGGGAGTCGCCAAAAAATTCGATTTATAGAGAATTTCGAATTACGCGGATTTTGGTTCGACATAAAGAGGTTGAGATTGATTCTTATAAATTTTGAGTTAGAAAATAAATAAAATTCATGTCGCAGAGGCGACACACATATTTTTATTTATTCTAAATCAACATTATATCAATACATCCTTAAAATAAAAAAAAAATATGGCATTAAAAATGTCAGTATTATTTTTTTTTGCTTTAGATAATTCGGTTATTCTCTATCTATAGCATTGTCTAAGGTATAAAGAGCAAAAAATTCCTGTTCTTCAGAGTTGCTGGTTTGCTCTATAAAAATCCGTAAAGTATTCAAGGCGGTTCTTGCCTCTTTGATGGAAACGCATGAAGCGCATGTAGTATTATTCGAGTCTTCTATGCCATCTAAATCATTAGTGTCGGTTTTCTGAGCTACTGAATCGATAATTTCGTCATCAGATAATGCCCCAGCAGTCATAACTTCATCATCGCACGTAAAGGATGTTCCTGATTCAGACACTACTGTATTCCATTCTGCAGGAGGTGAAATATAACAGTTTTTTATAGTAGTCGCAGTTTCATTTCGCCAAGCTTTATCAGCCATTCTCATGGCTTGCAATACATCTATAGTAGAATTCTTTTTTTCTTCCATATTATCCAACATGTTCCTGTCTACTTCTTTTCGATATAATGACTTAAAGTTTTTAAAGATACGTTGATCCGTAGGCTGTAATATTGATGTGTTATTGGCGGGCAGATATTGGATTTTAACAGCTTTCATTTGTGGAATATCATTATAGGCTGTACAATTATCAAGGAGTAACAAGATTTTTCTTTTTTCTTAGGCCATTTTCTTATCTACATTTATGAGCCAGTCTTTGAAAATTTTAGAAGTCATCCATGCTTTTGTATTTGCTTCATATTGCAAAGGTAGGGATTTACATCTTGAAAAACAACGACGTTTTTTGGATTTGCCGATGACCAGTGGTGAAAGTGTCGAGTTATGGAAGGAAAATATGTACCGAAATGGCTTGGAGGGACTCGCTTATTTTTTCGACTAATAGAGGGTTGAGATTTCGGGTAATGGAGGTTTGGTGTTTGAAAGGAAGGAAACAAAACATTTCGAGATATGGAGGTTTTCAACTTGTCGAGGTTCGACTTAACGAGGTTCTACTGTAGTGAAATTACATACACAGGATCACTATTGTAATCTGTCAAAACGGCCATCATAGCGTGCCGCTGGTATAATAAAAAATATGAACAAAAAAAGCGGTATAAATAAAATAAATACTTTCCTAATGATATTTTAAAACGAATGTCAGCCTCGAGTATTGTCATGAAAATTAAAATCTGAGATATACTCGGCGTATTTTTGCATGAATAAAGTGACATTTGTTTATCTGGATATCTCTACTTTCCAAGAAGATTAAAAACTGAAATTGCTCCTCATAACTATACGTATAAGAATATATATATGACTTTATATATTTATAACAAGGTTGTTACGCTGAGGTAGAAATCTTATTATCCGTATTTAGTCCAATTTAAAGCTTTTATAAATAAGTAGTGGTCGTCCTGTAGTCGAAATTTAGCCACAATTCATCATTTTTAAGTTTAAATATTGACGTAAGGATCGTGATATATGACGAATAGAGAATTATAAGTACATAAATCGTTGGCGATAAGAAAAAAAAACGGTTTCCAACTTTTTTTAATGGCAACACTAAAGCGTGCCAATAGCTACTACACAAAAGAGAAAAAGAAAGTCGATTGATATAGGCGAAAAAGGTACAAAACTATGTTACCTTTGCGTCTTTATATTTACACTAACTGTACCCGCAGCTCCGCACGTGTTTTTTTTAAATTGTATTAAAAAAATATAAAATTGTAAGACCATGTACGACTATAGAAATGCTCTTTTAAAACAATTGTAAGTAGGACACGCACGCCACTTACAGTAACATGTAATGTATACATTAGATATATAAATACTAACAGTGTGTCAAATGAGGTTTGTCATCAGCATCATATTTGGAACCTTAACCCACCATATGACTACCTCAGTGCTCACTTACACTGTATAAGGAACTAATGAAACAATGTCTTAAAGATGTTTTTATAATGATATAATATGCCCATATTGTCAATAAGTAATACGTTTATGGTCTAGTATTTTATTAGAAAAACCTCTTCTATCTTCAATATAAAACTTAATATCTGTTTAGGCCGTTCTTAATATTCGACAATTTAAATAGTGTTCATTGAACTTGATACAATATTCTTATATGTTACTATAGTTACTGAGTTTTTTTTTTTTTTACTTTATTTTTGGCAACCAATCTTTTAGATTATTACTGCCATTGTCGAGTAGTTAATAGTATTACAAGTTCTTCTTCTATTCCATTTTCGGCAACCAGTCTTCTAGTAACCATTACCCCATTTCAAGTAGATCGATATTACAAGTTTCTTGATATAATTTCAATGAATGCCATTGTCGAGTAGTTAATAGTATTTCAAGTTCTTCTTCTATTACATTTTGGCAACCAGTCTTGTAGTAGACTATTACTGCCATTGTCAAGTGAGTATCAATATTACAAGTTTCTGGATATAATTTCAATGAACTAACAAGATGGTGGCCCTCTTGTTAGAACCTTCCATGGAATTTTTGTGGCACCTCAGAATTCATGGTCCGTGGCATTATTTTCCATTCACTTCACTTATGCACAATAAACAAACTATATCACATAAAACGCCACCAATTTTACACAATATAGAGTCAAGTAACACAAGATTATGAATAAAAAATAAAATCCACTACATGACAGAGCAAGATCCCGCCATAAACTCCTATAGTTACTCCTATAGTTATGTAGACGAAAGCGCGGTAAATAAAACAAAATGGCCGCCAAAATGACCAAAAAGACAATATAATTCAAATTACATACATAGATACAGATATATGAATTTCAATTATATTTATTCATGGAGTCCAGTACAACGCACGTCTTAGGCACATGTTTACAGGAAACAACATATTTTTGCTAAATTGCATGCGGGCGAATTCGCGAGTAAAATAGAATAACCTAAAGTACTTCCTATAAGGTCAGCTATCTGCTAGTGAAAGTCTCGTGAAAATCGGTCCAACCGTTTTGGAGATTGCACTGCGGGTGAAGCCACGTTTGACGGCTAGTCTAAAGTAAAATAGGCTAAATTACTTTTTATAATGTCCGCTATCTGCCGGTAAAAGTCCTGTGAAAATCAGACCAACCGTTTTGGAGATAGCATTGCGGATAAAGCCACGGTTGACGGCTAGTCTAAATTAAAATAAATTCAATTTATTTTTATAATGTCCGCTATCTGCCGGTGAAAGTCTCTTAAAATCGGTTGAACCGTTTTGGATATAGCACTATCGGCGAAGCCACGGTTAAAAGTTAGTCTAAATTAAAATAGACTATATTACTTGTTATGATGTCCGCTATCTCTCAGTGAAAGTCCTGTGAAAATCAGACCAACCGTTTTGGAGATAGCATTGCGGATGAAGCCGCGGTTAACAGCTAGTCTAATTTAGAGTAGTCTAAGTAGCCCGCTGTAATTTCGGCTATCTGCCAGTGAAATTTTCGTCAAAATCAGTCCAGCCCTTTCGGAGATTACCCGGAACAAACAGACAGACAGATAAACCGACAAAAAATTTATAAATTGGATTTTTGTTATCAGTAGCGTGTATACTTTCATACCCAACCAGTAAACGTTTTTTATTTTGATATTACATACAGACACTTTATTTTTATAAATATAGTATAGAAGATAAATATTTCCCAAAATGGATACAGAGATTACTGATTTTAAAAATACTTTTTTTTATTAATAAAATAAAAATAAGCTGAACTACCCCTGGTGGGACTCGAACCCACAGTCCCCGGCTTAGGAGGCCGATGCCTTATCCATTAGGCCACAGGGGCTGTTAAAAGAGCTTTTGAAAAGTCCGTACACATACACCATTACTTAAGTTTATATACATACAATAGAAAATAAGAAACACAACCTTTTATGCTAAATTTTATTCAACGCACAATGATGAACAAGGTGACCAGTTGTGGCCGTACAAATTTAATATTTACGAATGCGTGACGTGAGGTTCGTCAATTGTTATCTATTCTGGGTATATATTAATGGTTTACCAATAGCAATTAATTGGAATTTTTAATCACGTACCCATAAATTATGTACCATCTTAATTTTATGAATTCTACGCTTCCAATCAATACACTAAAAAATCATAACCAGTTTTAAAACGAAAATACAATTTTATGACGGAACTAATTGCGTCCCGCAGTTTCCACTAAGACAAATTTCTATTCCGTTCCTGGAGGTCCTGGCTTGAAATAATGAAGGCTAGAATCCCCTCGATCAACAGGTTGTCAAATGAAGATATATTTTCTTCAAACCAGAGTAATAAATCCTGAAGTTAACGTATTCACACAAACACATTATAATATTGGGTGGAGTGTAGTCAATATCCATTCCTGTATTATTTGCTTCCATACGTAAGGTAATATCATTTTTCTTATATTGTTAGAAAAGATATGAATTACAATTTTCATATTACCATAGGACCGAACTTGAGGAAGGATCTAGTTTACTCCTACTAACGATTTTTTAAATACATTAAAGGTTTGTAGCATTGCGTTACAATGTCAACTGATATTAAACGACTATGCGATCTGCAATGGTAAACACGCTAAACCTAGAGGCATTGGCTCTCAAGTGCCGCTGCTGGAACACGCCCATAAACAGTTGGCTACAGACTTTAAATTTGAGGGTGGTAGTTAGCCAGACATACTTAAAAAAACCCTACTATCGTATTGTGGTTTCATAAGGATGGTTTCTTTCACACAAATCTTCGACTTCGATACGTTGATCGACACAGTGTCTAAACACACTAAACACTGAGCCATCTTCGCTTATCACTCTCAGAATATACATGCATTATTTATATGTTATACTTGAATTCTCATGTGAGAATTACGTGCGCGAAGTAAGAAGTGTTAAAGACATATTGTTGTAACCTCTCAATTATATTGCAATACATTGTAATGAAAAAATAAACCTAATTTTTTTTAAATATAAATTATATTTGATGTCGAACTTCTTTATTTATTTTTAACTAGGTTCTGCTCGCGACCGCGAGGAATAGTTACTTTGGCCTAACACTAACAAGCAGCAGAAGCCTCAAAAGGAAAAAAAAATTTGAAACATTCTTTATTGGTGCTCCGCTCCTATTGGTTTTAGCGTGATGATACATCCTATAGTCTTCTTCGATAATTGAGCTATCTAATACTGAAATAATTTTTCAAATCGGACCAGTACATGCTGAGATTAGCGCGTTCAACCAAACAAACAAACAAACCCACCAGCTTTATAATATTAGTATGGATTAAAAATATGTAATACAGTTTTACTACAGTACTCGCCGATCTTTTTGGACGCTCTTTTAATACAAAACAAAGTTATAATACTATTATAGGGTTCCTAAATTGACATTTATTTATCCTAAAGTTCTCTCGATGTTATATACAAATAATATAATACGTATTTATATCTGAATTTGTGTTATTTGCAACTATATTCAGAGCGGTCAAAAAGTATGGCGCAAACTTTAGTTACATGTACTGTAGAGAATCACTGTTACACGGTAACTGCAAGTGTGCGGTTTTCGAGGGCTTTAAGAGTACTCAGTAGATCTTCACCACTTAAGTGACAAAGCCGACGGAATCAGGTCACCGCATTATCAATTTTAAAGCAAACTGGGTTTGAAATGCACTATTTTATTACTGGTAGTTTTTTTAAATGAATATATGATATCGAAAATTATGCTTACAGTTTGTTTACAATTCTATCCTAATTAATATTATGAATGCAAAAGAGTGTTTATTTGTTAGGATTTCACTACTCAACTGATAATCATGATATTTTGCATACACATTATTAGAGATATAGATCAGGACAGGTACACCTGTACTACTGTTCCCGAGGTATAGATAAAGTCTACATTAGTGCGAGTGAAGCCGCGAGTAAGTGCTAGTCGTAATAGGTAAACATTATGTTCTTAGAAGGCAAAAGTATTTTATTCAGTTTATTTTTCGTTTTAAGTTTGTTACCTTTATTTATTTTTAACAACATAATATTAATTCATCGGACATAAAACAAGACTTTGATTAATGGTAGATTATGTACTTATATATAAGTTTATTGACACATCTCAAATTCCTACACATATAAATTTCAATGACTCATATAAGTATGAATATGTAGCGTAGCTTAGGTTAGCTCACTTAGGTCGCGAATTGCATTAACTAGGCAACAGCCCAAAGCGAGGTGTGCCGCGCACCCTTGTGCTAGTTGTCAAATTAAAAATCGGCTGTGTGCCTTTAGCGCTCGCCTTAGTAGTCCGGTGAAGCTGATAAGGCCTTCCTAGGCCAATAACGTAGTCAGTTCGAGGAAAAAAAACATCTCAAATTATAAATTTCACTTCATTAATTATTAATAAAATAAATCCCTGCTTACGACTTTGGGGATAAAATAGTCTTGATCAAAATGGTTATTGTTCTGTGGGTGACGTCATCACTATAGAGTGAAGCCTGAACACGGCAGATGCAAGCGAGCGATACTGAAGAGCTTTGCACTCAGAAGAGCACTCAACACATCCCCTGCTAGGGTTGCTAAGGCAAAATGATAATATCTATACATCTTCTATACATATAATAAGAATGTAAATCTAACGTGTCTGTACTTTTTAGATTTTTGTGAAAATAATTGTTGCAGGTGTCTTGGAATAGGTAATAAAATACATTTCAATCATTTTTAGAAATTTGTATCTGCCTGTTTGCTTGAACATGCATCACTGCTAGAGTACTGCATCTACGATAAAATCATAAGTCATACCCTCGAGTAACGTCTAGTCTTGGTTTCATTAAAGTCGGTTCACTCTATCAAAAATTATTGTAATTTTAATGAAGACGCGTCTTAAATACGAGATATAAGTAGATAAGTAAATGGACTTAATATATTCAGATGATTTTATTACACCCTGTTTTTTTCACATTAGTTACCACGCGGAAAGAGTCACGGAAACAGCTAGTAAATAATATAAATAGAAAGTATCGGATCTCATTGCATCCTCTCGAAATAAGGTAGTATCTCATGGCTTTTTCAAAACTGTACATCGATCAACTTGTTAGTTATATTAAGATATGTTTAAAGTTCAGTAACTTCACTGATTGTGGTTTCGTTTTTTAGCAATATATTTATTAGCATTCTTATTTAATTTCTATGTTTTTTTCTATAGACATCACTTTCCATACATATGAAGTTTAAAATTTTTCACAGCCCTAAAAATACATAGATAGAAACCCGAAAGAATTACAACCGTGTATAACCAACTTGCATTCTTATATATTGTTCTATCTATACCTTCTATACGTATAATAAAAACTAGCGGCCCCGGCAGACGTTGTCCCGCCCTGATTATGAAAATATCCTTGACTAATTATATACTAAAACGTTCCTCGTCAATCACTCTATCCACCGGTGAAAACCGCATGAAAATCCGTTCGGTAGTTTTTGAGTTTATCGCGAACAGACAGACAGACAGACGCGGTAGAGGACTTTGTTTTATACTATGTAATGATGTAAATGTAACGTGTCTGTAGTTTTTCGATTTTCTTGGAAAAAAAATTGTTGCAGGTGTCTAGGAATCAGTAATACATTTCAATCATTTTTACCTATTATTTTTGCAAACGTCTGTCTGTCTGTTTGTATGAACACGCATCACTGCTAAAGTACTGGGTTCACAATAAAACCACACCATGAAAATCATAAAGCATATCTTCGAGAATAACTTAGTCTTTGTTTCATTAAAATCGGTCCACGCTATCAAAATTTATTGTAATTTTAATGACGACGCGGCGTAAGTATGGGAGAAAAGTAGATATGTATAATGTTTGTTTTTCTTTTTTTATCCCGGAAAAAATTGTAATTTTGGGTTAATTTTGTTTTTTTTTTTTTTTATTTATTTAAAAAAAAATTTTTTTTTCTTTTTCTTCCTTAAATTAAATTTTCATAAAATATCCTTTTTCTTTTTTTTTGTTTTTTTTCCCTTAACTCATTTTCCCTTTTTCATTTTTTTTTTTTTCTGCTTTGTAGTTTCTTCTTCCCTTCCCCTTTTCCTCCTTTTTTTAAATATAATATTATTATATGTATAACAACGAGACAAGTTTAGGATAAATAAATAACAATTTTAGATTTCTATAATAATATGTTTACTTTGTTTCGTAAACTCTTGATTATATTGACAAGCACGAACTTGTGGCTATATTCAGAGCGGCCAAAAAGATTGACGACGACTGTAGTTTTAATTATTATATTACTAGATTTTGCTCATGTTTTGGCGTTAATTTAGAATTGACGTATCTCTCGTAAACAGAACATTTTTCTGGGTTATCCAGAACGTACCTAATATCCTTTTATACCTTTTCCGAAGCGTACCAAAAAAACAAATAAACTTACATTCGCGTTTATAATATTACTTAAGAAGTTAGGATAATTACGTTGTTTTATATAAAATGAGGAATATAACAAAGAAAACACTTACGGCTGACGATAGACTTGGCGACAGAGCGCTTAAATTGACTCTACAACGTACATTAGTTGTTTTTCTGTTTGTAACAAAATTGACATTAATTGGATACTCCCACTGAGTAGTAAAGTGAACTATAATTAGCTAGTGAGTGCAATAGATCGTGTATGCCTTCGACTGCACTGCGCCCGCACACCGCAGTATAGAAACATAGATCGACAGTCTTTGGACGGTTTATGCGACATGTCTATTTATTTACAAAAGTGTACATCTATTTATGCTTTTAGTTTTCCACAGTTCATCATGAAACAACTAGAAACGAAGAAAAACAAAAAAAAAGTTTGCAACGGCACTTAAACTTCTTTAATTAAAGGGCGAGTTGTTTAATTAAGTGTTCGTAAGTAAAAAACTTATTTTGATACCCCACCTCTCTCTCAGACAAAAACGTTATACTGGAATAATTTATATCTATGTCACTCCCACGATAACAATAAATATAACGACGCTTCGTATATTAAAATCGATAAAATCGTTTAGATTGTAAAAGGCATCAAAGAAGTAGATGTAGATTCGAAAAACGTTACCTCCTTCTACGCCTTTTTGTCAAAGACGACTTGATGTTAAAGTTAAAATTAATATCTAGATACGGTATTACTTATTTACCAAACACTGAGCAAGAAAATTATCAAAAATTCATTAATGCATGAAAAGATTTCAGCTTCACGATCACTCTGCCACTATGACTTTTATTGTTTTCACGCATTATAATATTTTTTTATAATATATAATATATTATAATATATTATAATATTTTTTTTTTCGATGTAAGTAATACACACATCAAAAGCAGCCAGGGACATTTTACCTTTATATTAATTATTTCTAAGATTTCGGGGAGAAACTTTTTAGGCTTCTTATCGCGTTGGATTACCGTCACTTTTTCCGTTACCCCATCTTTTTTTATTCATGTCTATAAACCTTTTTTAACTTTATCTAATTTACTTCATTTTTTATAATTGTTTTTCCATAATTTTTTTTTTACCTTTCTGCAAACTTTCCCAACATTTCCTTCTACTTACCAACCCCACATTTTTTTTTTTATTACACTGCGAAATTTTATTTTTTTTTTTCATAAATTCAACCTTTTATTTAACTTAATTCACTACTTATTTTATAATTTTACCAACCATTTAAAAATCAAATTATTTAATTCTTTACGTCATAACACGCATTTATGCAAACAACTGAGGTGCACGGGAATCAATCTCAGACTCGCATTTTGCATTCATAGAGTTATTTGTCGTCTTTGCACGCACAATAAACGAAACCCGCTAACAGCATCCAGGCCGAAAAGAGACAACCACTCGCAAACCGTACATACAACTGACTCAGCGCCAGCCGATGTAACCGCTCAGAAATTTAGGCACAAATTTCAATGTGTTGATGTAAGTCCTCAAACTGTCAAATCGACTCTAACCCACAGCTCATACCAATCAGGTGCCCATCGAACGTCACGGACGCGCCGCGATATGAATGTGAGAAACGCAAACATACCCAGGCAATGAAAAATTATTTTTCCGATAGCGCGATTCGGGTTTAAGCCAACAAGAGCCGAGTGTATCGTCGGCCCGGAAAACTAAGCCAGTGCGTCAGGAAGTCATCCATACAGCGCTCAACAGTATGTTATGGGCGGATTAGGCAGCGAACACCTTTTTGTAAATGAAACATGAATCTAAAATTACATTATTCTCAGCCTTATGTCTACCCATTTCACAAACCTTTGCTCCGATTTTAGTTAATGCATACATCGCGTTCACAACAGCTCGCAACCAGTGAATACTTTCAACAAACATCCGGTATTGCCCTGCCTGCACAATCGCCAACTCAACCCCATCAGCCCTGCATCCCACTGTTTTAAGCTTGACCACACAACAACCCAACACTCACATTCCATTACCAAACAACACCATTAATAATAAATCGTGCCACAATTCTAAAGCAGAGAGCCCAACTTTGAAAAATTGTTCTATTCTTTCACAAAAAACATTTTCTTAAATTTCATTTTGAAAGTAGTCTATGACTAGTCACAAACAATATTGTTCATTTCTGTTATTAAAAACACAACAGCTGATTTTTACATCAAAACCCAAATATTTTAAAAAAAAACACGAATGGACCACCAAAATTTAAAGCTCACTTTTAGTATGTTATGATGTATACGGAAGATTTAAAATGCTACCTGTTGACAAAATTAATTTTTGAGTCGACCATGTCCCATTGAAAGTCGTCGATGGCAATTGTTACTGTACATATCCTTACTAATAATATAACTGCAAATGTAAGTTTGTTTGTTATGCTGTCACGCCTTAACTACTCAATCGATCTTCATAAAATTTGACATCATCAGCATACAAATTGACAGAGATAGATAAGGACATAAGATATATTTCATCCCGAAAAAAGTACGGTTAAGTTAAATTTACATTAATGAGAGCGAAACTGGTAGCAAAAGTTAGTAATTTTATATTTAATAAGATTATTATTTTATTTGTAAATAAATTTAATATCTCACGTCACAAGGCACGAAATCCCTTATACAGCGTTATTGGATGGCTCCTTGTCGTGTCAATGGAAATTTTATGGCGCGGGTGGGTTGTTGATAAGACAAACTAGGCGCAGACATTGAGTCTAACCCTAAAACGATAGTTTACTACGTCTATAATCTCTCAATTTTGATATATAATTCTCTACTTTATATTTTCCATAAATATGTATATTTTATTTTCTTGATAATTTATTATATAAATAAAGATCAATTGCAATCTATGTAACTGCGTCAATTTATAATGACTGCACTTATTTCATTAAATTTATTTTTTGTTTTCTTTCTTTTTTTAGGTTTATGTGATACAAAATGTTTGAAAAATCATAGGGACAAGTGAAAAGTTGGGATTCAAATATTTCCACACTAAAAAGTGAATAAGTGAGACAGAAGACAGAAAAAAGATCTTCAAAAATATTGACAGATTGACGTTTACTTTCCCTTGCCGTTTTATTTCATTTCTTTTATATGGTCGTATTGTAAAGAGAACACTTGGTCTCGATTTCTTTCTTCTTTCATTTTACACTCACGCGAAGCCGGGGCTGGATTTTTTTTTTTTTGCCGTTTTTTTTTGGTGGTTTTTCGGGGGTTTGGGTTTTTTTTTTTGGACCCCCAGATCCCTAGTACTAGTATATATATATATATATATATATATATATATATATATATATATATATATAGTTTATACAAACAAGTCTTCCCCACATTTAAAAATTATCTTCATAATCCACAGTAATAAATTCCAAACTTTACATAATAAATTATTTACATGTGTCTTCAACTGTGTTCCAGTTGTCTTTAAAATATAACGGCACTTACTCTAAAGTGATTGTATTAGTTCAAAAAATACATCATCTCTAATATTTCATAAAGAAAGAACGAAAAAAGAGACATTCATTTTCATGTATAAGACTAATCAATAATAATATTTGCCACTTCGGTTACTTAAAGGAAGTAGAGCCTGTTCTAAACTACACTTCCTACAAAACAATCAAAATTGAACGATCGATACGAGTGGGCGATACTTGCTTTTGTAATTTAAATATTCAGCGGCAACGACTATTAAGTTATTCGTGGCTGATTAAGGCATAAAACCAACGCATGACATGCGATACCTACGAACATATTCAAATGCATAAATATCAATCAAGGGCCATTAACAACGAGTGCTCAATGCATATTCTTGCACAAGTTAAGCGTCCAGATTTACCAGACCCCTCTGAAACTGGACCGTTCTTTTATTCGAATCAAACACGCGATCATCGAGCGGGGTTAGGGAGATCGATTAAAATTAGTCGCTTCATTCGTGAATATTTTTGCCTTGGACAATCTTTCTCTTTTATTGCTATTAGTAGCCAATATCAATCGGTATTTTTATATTATATCGTTCTTTTTAAGAGTTATATGAGTCAATTTAAGCCAAGTTTCACATTATTTGTAAAAAAAAGTTTAAAAAATGATATAAAATAATGTTTATATCATTTTTTAAACTTATAATTTTATATATCTTAATATATATATTTCTTGTGTGCGTGTGTATGTGACTGAACTCCTCCTAAACGACTGGACCGATTTTGATGAAATTTCGTGTGCGTGTTCCCGTGGATCCGAGGATGGTTTAGATTCACAATTGGACCCGGTAGGTGGCGCTGCGATCGACTTTTAGGATTTTTTTGTTTTCAAGGACAACGACAACGTTTCAACGTCCGCCCGGTCCGCTAGTTATATTATATATTTATAACTTTTAATATACATTCTTATCTGAGCGGCATTAGTTATATGTAATAATAAAAATACAAAAATTAATTATGTAGTTGATCATCATGGGAGTGTTGGGTTATAGATGAAAGAAGTCTTCAGTGAACTAGCAAAGATACACTGTAATCTATACAGGTCTAGACAAAATGAAATTTCAAACCAATAAACAAAATTTGTGATATAAAAAGCATCAAGCCACCAAGTAGATCGTTTAATACTGATCGTGAAAATATTAGTTTTGTGAACTCATAAATTAAAGCAAAAGCTGAATTTACGATCTAAAAAAGAATGGCTGATATTTTAAAATATTTAAAATCTCATGTTCATCAACAAAATTCCTTGACAGGTCGTTAGTTGCAGAAAGTTATCTTTGAAAAAAGTAAAAAGCAAAAATATCCAGAGTATCGGTGCAGACTTTTCGTCGGACAGCTCGTGAGCGTCGAGACTGACAAATTGTCCTGTATAGCTCAAATCGCCTTTAGGGGCCTGTAAATAAAACCTAAAAATAACATTAACTTCGTTTATCCTTGGAGTTTACTTATCACAATGGCGTCGGTGATGCGATCTAGCACACGCAACTCTTATTACGTTCAACAAAACTAAACGATTAAAGACTTTTAGTATACCTTTGGCCATGAAGGAAACCAAACATTAATGTTTTTGGTCTTGCCTTGGGCACGTTAGATGAACTTATAGGATGGACTCTTAATTGTTTGAACCAGTAAATTTATTATTATTACTTCTATAAGAGACGATTCGGTTTATGACGATATAATACTTAGTCGAAGAACTTTCCTACCTAAAAGGTTAATGACCTCTAGTACATTACAGAATCCTCTAAATTGTTTTAATTTCCGTATCTGTTTGAAATAAGGTCTTAATGATTGTGCATCGTTTAGAAACTTTTCTTTGTTTTTATTTATTTTATCTTAGGCTTAAATCTCATATCGTTCAAACTATGATATCGGTTCAAAGCGCACGGGTTTAATTTATTTAAATTTGCCATAGCGGAAGAAGCCGAGCGCTGGCTGGTTATTAACAACGAGTAAAAAGTTATTTCAATCTTGAAAATATTCTCGGACGATTTTGGTAGTCGAATGCCGAGGTTTTCGAGGTTTAATTTGCATAATAATTAATTACTTATCGATAGCTAATGTTTTAAAAATATTCTCGTACTGGTGCCGATGGGCGTTGGGTCGACCGTCGTGAATTCCTTTTTAATTCTGAACCCTTGTCAGATTGATAAATTCGGATAGACTGTTACAACTTTGTTAGACGTCTCTTCGATAATCTTGTAAATCTTCCTATGGATTCCGAACATTCTTAATTCTTTTGTCAAATATAAAAAATATTTACCTAAGTATTTGTTTCCCTGTTCTATTTTATAATACTATATTAATTGGTACGTAGAGATTCGCATATGCACTACCATGTATATCTAAATACGTATGTTAAGTATGTATAGGACATTTTATGTTATCGTAATAACAAATTTAGCGGTACAAGGCTGTACAAACAATGCTCCTATGTTATCTAAAGTCGAAATTATACAAAAAAAAATACAAATACATCGCGGTAATTCGGAACATTGCTAAAAACCAAACAAACTCAATATTTCTTTTTACCACAAAAATATTAAAACATTCTTTTTAATTTACCAGGAATAGGGAATAGATTTTGGAAACTACTCCTTTGATTTTCATTACTGTTCGAGATTTTTCAGAATAATGATTTTATTTTCAATAACAATAAGCTGACTAGTTTTATTAAAAGTAAAATTACGTTTAATAAAACACAACCTCATCTTTAGCAAATCTATAAATATTATAAGACAAGATACTTTTTCACGTCTGTCTTGTTTCTTAATTTTTCTAAATAACATGACGAATTTCTATACAATTTTCATGTCGTTCAGAGAATTACTTCCAAAAAGTTTACATGTATATTGTGTTTATATAAAGTATAGAAAGGTTAATGTATTGTAATGATATCGTAATGTAGCGGTTTCGGACGTTTATTAATTCTTACGAGATATATAAAAATAATGTGCTAAGGCAGGGGTTCCCAAACCTATTGAGTCCGCGGCGCACTTCCAAGTTTGGTATTTTGTCACAGCGCCCTAACCTAGCTAGCTAGTCAAAGTAGATACAGTCAATACAAATACGTACAATGATACTTATTGGTTGTATAGGCACAAATATCAAAACATCCATAACATGGATCAGCCCGTGCTGGAAATTTAATGGTTTATGTTTATAATAATTAAATTAATCTACCAGAGAAAGGTTAAGAGGAGTGCGGCGCCCCTTTTTACTTTGTACGGTGCACCAGGGCGCCACGGCGCGTACTTTGGGAACCTCTGTACTAAGGAATTATAATCTTACAAAATTTCTAGGATATGCCCCAGTAATCACCTTTATCTTTTACAAAAGTGTTATTAGAAAATAATTAGATATTTGCGACACTATTTGAATGTTGATCAACATATTTTAGTGACGTTAAGTATTTAATTTAGAGAGATTTTATTAGATTAAAATTGCGCATAACAAATAACAAGTTGTTTGTCTGAAGATTATTATGTAGCTTCTATGATTTTTATTCTCTAAATATCAAAACCCCAAATATGAATATGAATCATTTAAATACTTATAGCAGCACATTAGTTCATGCACCTATACGAAGCAGATCGTTAATGTCAATAAAAAAATACAATACTCTAAAAGGTATTTATGTAATTACATTGTTTTCTATGTTCACTATATTTATAAGTAGATTGGCCTTTGAAACGATCAGTGTTTGTAAGAAATCACTGTCGTTAATTAAGTGTCAGTGCTAAAGTCAAGGACAAACTCGCCAAGACGATCATTATGAGGCGAGGCGCCGCGCACTACACCGCACCGCGCCTCGTAATGTATAACTTAGGAAAGCACTAGGATAGCCTGGTGGTAAAATGTGTGAGGGGTGTTGTTAGAGGGGGGACTTAACGAGGTGTGGCGGAGGAAAAGGGAGGGGGAGCGTAGAAATGCAACTTTTCAAGGTCGACCTCTACCACTGATTTCTTGTACATCGAGTCTGATGCGACCAGAATAAAATTATTTTATATGACTTTATTTCTCAAGTTATTGCTGTGTGATTCAGTCGCCGTGCAGTGTTTTAAATTCATTATTTAATTTTAAATTTACTTATATTTAGTATAAAACATTGTCATACAGATTTTTACAAAATTCAAATCAATCTATATAGGTTTCCGGTTTTTTTTAATACATATTACCTATTCTATTTTGTAACATAAATTAACTTTTGCCTTTACTATCAGGGAGCATGTTAGATAAACTATTGCATCTCACCAGACAACAATTGTATAGTAAAAATTCAAAATGAGCTAAATTCAACTTTCATTGTTCATATACTTAATTTTTTTAAGATTGCCCGGTTGTATAGACCGAGAATAAAGTTCACATTATACCGTCCGTAAGGTTTTTTTTAAGAGCTTCATATTTTACAAATACAATATTTGCAGACCTTGAAAAATAACATTAAATATTAGGAACGGCTAAAATTGGCTTTAGCTCATTTTGAAATGTAACGACACGATTATCGATTGAAAATGTTTTTCCAAAATGAATATTTTTGCAGTAATAAATCGACTTCCATATATCAAACGATATTGTCTTACGTTTTCGATAAATAAGTAACAAAGTATATCGACTTGTCTTTCGTTTACGTTTACTTGGTACACGGTGAGCAGTCGATGCAAATGCCCAGTCAAGGGAACCGATGCCGACACGATAAGTACTGGACTAGTCCTCGCCGAGTACCTATTAGACTATTATACCAATTAGACTCACTTTCCACGTAGTTATATATTTATCCACAAGTTTTTATAAAGAAAAGGATAATTGCATGATACTAAAATAGTAACGAAGTACTAGTCTAGTTCCTAATTCGTTTCGGAACACATTATAACTTATTGTGCAATTGTTAAAAGTCAAATCGTAACTGCATAAATATAGGAATATATTGAGATATAGAGTATGTGTATAGAATGTGTATGTAAACGTTTATACGAATGTGTATATGTTTATTTTATATATACTTATATATATACTTATTTGTCAAATCATATTACTAACAATTTTAGCTTGTAAGTTTGAATATGTACATATACGGCCCGCTAAGGTGCTTCTTGTAAAACACGCTGTGTAATCGTTTTCTGGCTACCAAGATATAGACTTTGCCTAGTTTGGTAGTCACTGTAAAACTATTTGTAAAATGTACAAAAAATTTAATAAGTATATTTTAATTTTTTTTTTAAATTTTGTGATAAATGTATATTTTGGAGTTTTTTGGCGGGATCTTGGAATGTCGTGTAGTAGACTTTATATTTTATTCATAATCTTGTGTTATTTGGCTCTATATTTTGTAATGTTGGTGGTGCTTTATGTAATAGTGTTCGGTTATTGTGCACAAGTGAAGTGGATCGAAAATAATACCACGGAGCATGGATTCTGACTTACCACAAAAACTGCTAGGAAAGTTCTAACAAGATGGCCACCATCTTGGGGTGTAAGGGGTGTCGAATGACATCATAGCACTAGAGACACCCAAGCCAACCTCACGTGCACGAGGTGCACCCTGCTGAATAACGAAAGAGGCAATGACGAAAGCGGGGTGGTAGGGTTTTACAGCCTGACTGGGTCGCAACCACCATGTATATGGTGAAAAAGCCCGTCATAGTTATTCGCTTCTGCGGATCGCGTTTCGGGATCAGCCTGTGCATATCCAGCTTTTCCGCAGGCCGGCATGACAGAGGCGACCGGCGAAGGATAGTGTGTCACTCGGCAGTCGCCATTGTTTTTGGATTGTACTGTGCTTACCATCAGGTATAGTGCAGTCATGATGCCGCGCAACTATAAAAAAAATATATATATATCAAGAAACTTGTAATAACGATATTACACTTGACAATGGCAGTAATAGTCTACTAGAAGACTGGTTGCCAAAAATAAAATAGAAGAAGAAATGTATATTTTGGAGTTTTTGGCGAGATCTTGGAATGTCACGTAGTAGTCTTTATATTTTATTCATAATCTTGTGTTATTTGGCTCTATATTTTGTAATATTGGTGGTGTTTTACGTAATATAGTTTAGTTATTATGCACAAGTGAAGTGGATGGGAAATAACGGTGCATGGATTCTGACTTTCTACAAAAACTCCCTGGAACGTTCTAAAAAGACGGCCACCATCTTGTTAGTTCATTGAAATGATCGTAAGAAACTTGTAATATCATTCGACACCTACTCGACGATTGTAGTAATAATCTACTGGTATATTGGTTGTAAAAAAAATATGTTAATTTATGTAATTTGTACGAAATACTTCATTGGTCAATTTTCATCAATATTTATTAATAAAAGTGCTTTTAAACACATCAATATTTATAATCTTAATAAATTATTATAGTATTTAACTCTATAAAAATCTACGTACTTATATCTACTACAGAATTAAGATTTGTAATAGTTGTTCGAGGAGATCTCACAAGTTCCATCTATTAGAAAAATTAAGAACTACGTAGAGAACAACTTATGGCACCAAATATTCACGAAACATTTTTACATTAGAGTATTTATATCAAATCAAGCCAATTTTATCACACTTTCATGCAATTTTTTAGTATATTCTTACAGAGAAAAAATCATTGTATTACATAAGATAATAAAGTGTACATCTGAAAAAAAAAATACATTTCCATGCGATTAGTAATTTTCTCATAATTAATTCGTGTCACGTCGCGTCCTAGCTAAAAGATATGTTTTGTACAACATCATGTGGATGAATATTCAAAGAGCAAGTCATCGACGTGTCGCTAATGTATTAAACACCCTTGATTGTAAAGCTTAATCGATATAAATACTTTTAAACGTTGCGTGGATGTGCGTTGTGCGTAGATCAGCAATCAATCTATAAGCCAATTCTATAAACTAAAAAGAAAAGTCGCTGTAGTCAAATGATTTATACATAATGTTCATTTGATGTTCGATGAATTAATTAACGATTTTCTATAAGCTAGTACTTATAGATTCCCCATATTTCGACTAAGATGAAAAATGTGAAGAAACGAGATGCTGAGATATATTCTGTTATTACCGCCACCTGGTGGAATAATATAGTACTTACTATTCGTAATTATTTAATACGCTACTATATACAACTTACTTTTCTCTTATACTGGATGAATTATAATATTTAATACTAGCTTTAGCTCACGGCTTCACTCGCATTAAACTGGATTTGGTATATATTCCTAAGAATAATTCAATTTTTTATGGATAAAAGATACCCAATGTACATCATGTACTCTGGACCCCTGATATAGTGTATGCAAAATTTAATGATGAGTGATTGCTTGTGTACTTAATGCGTGAAAGTCTGACAAACAAACAAACGCACTAACTTTTGAATTTATAGTATTAGTTAGGATTCCATTATATCTTTAATAGTGATATTCTGAAACTATTGAATAAAATATATATATGTAAAATGTATTACATATATATAAATAAATACGGGATAAACGTATTACCCTGGGATATTTTTTTTATATTAAGAACATATCAAGTAACATTTATATAATACACTTAATAGAAACTCGTACAATAAATAACTTTCTACCAATAAAACTAGTATTGACTCTATCTATGATATAGTAATAGTAATAACCTTAATACATATTGCAAAATTACAAATATTTCGATCCGATTATTTAAGTAAGCAAGATAGGTATATTAATAAACTGTGGTATGCTATGAATGTTAAATCCAACATTTAAAAAGGCGGATCTTTCGCCTTATGCATATCGTAGTAGCAAATGTAAATGAACTATAATATAAACACAGTCGTAACGGATTGTACCGATATGCCTCGCGTCCGTTTTGATGGCGTTGTTTTATCTAATCCCATATTATCTAATATACGATAGCGAGTTCAAGGTTGTTCTCGATTCATGCTAGACTATAATACTACATCGCGAGATTGCAGCGCGTCTAGTCCCCGGTCCGTGGCGCACTTTGCGCTTTTATCAATACGCCGGCAACCGCAGCGCCGCCTGGCGACCGACGCCAGTACCCTCCCGGTCTTCAATGCGCACGCTCCATGTTTCCCGACGTTACCGCAATTGCATCTAAATATCACGTTCTCATTTTAAAATATCCCACCAAAATAAAACCGATCCTTCCGTTTTCGCGAAGTGTACCGTCGACGAACCACGTGCCAGTACCGGGATAAGGGATAGAACGTCGTGTGCGATCCCTGAAAAACGTAACCTAAACCGACTTAAGCATTACGTCAATAATAGCCCGCATTCACAGCATACCGCGCGATAGACTGTTTTTGTTTTTCTTTTCTATTACATGCATACAAACTGAAATACAAGTGAACGTTGCCTTCAAGTTTTTAGCGGTAAGTTCTCAAGTGACATTACAGTGTTATCTAAGTTTGTTTATGTTCTATCGGTGTATGTATTTGGAAAGTATAATGTAGGTGATGCGAGCGCTTGAGCGGGTGTTACTTTCGCTGAGCAGCGAGCTCAGGAATGAGGACACTCTCTAAATAAACCAAGATTTTTACCGCGGACCGTTTGAGTTACATCGTACACATATATTTATATAATAACTACACATGCTGTGTGTTTTAATGTTTATGTTAAGCCGAATGCACGTTGGAAATATAAACAATATGTGGAAATAGACATATGTAAATTCTAGAGTTCCGAAGCGAATATTGAATCAAAGAACTGATTTGTTACGTATTATAACATAATATTATAAATATGCCAAAAATACTTGAGACCTAGATTTCAGATTTGGATGATTTTGGATTTTAGATTGATAAATATCGCAATGAAAAATACTTACGCATACATGAATATAGGAAATTATGATCTATAGATATTAATAAACATTTTTAGTCGAGCTAATATGCGAAATTATTGCATCGATTTTGACGATATTCTTACTTGTAGATAAAAGACTTTTCAGAACGTTAACAAGGCTACATATCATGGCGATTTTCCGTAGAATCTAGACA
>AP028433.1:8043980-8118566 GCA_036509395.1 Antheraea yamamai
ATTCAGTGTACCTGTATGTATATGTATACTATAATGGAATAATAAGTGTAGAGATGTTGTTTGTATTCAAGAAGTAGAAGGTAACGGAAAGGAAAAAAGTAGGACCATCTACAAAAAGAAATGAGATGCCATCAAAAACAAAACTTATAAAAATAACCTATCGGAACTCAGTTCTTCTACTGTAAAAAGTTGTGAGATCCATGTAATACCAAGTCGGTTACTTTATTAAGTTCCTAATTAAGGGACCTTCTGTTTTATTTAATATAATGTGTATAATATATATTGTGAGATACATAGTGTTTTCATGTGATGGCCAAGTCTTGGAATTTGCTCGTAGTTACCAACACTTACATTTCTTAATTTAGCCGGCTTATTACACAAAATTATATTATATCCAGCATATTTTTTATACTTTAAAACGTTGGTTTACTTTAGGGTTCTAGCGTTTGAGCACAATCTCATTTCATTTTAAATGTGGTCTAAGAGAGTAAACACGCTAAACCTAGAAGTAGGGCTGGTAATCAAGTGAAGCTGCAATTAAGTCTCTAAAATCACTTTAGAAGAACAGACTTTTGTTTCTATTTATTTCTAGGCAATCCATATATAGAAAGCGGTTTTCGTTAATACTGCGCGAATTGTACGAGGGTTTCTGTCTCGACTGAATCAATCCCTGAATATCCAGACTAAGGTGGGCGGATGTGTAACTATTTTTTATAACAATAAAATTTCAGCCTTGTATCCCATATGGAATAAATCCAATTATCAGTAACTTAAACCCACTCCTGCCGGATATAGGCTGATCTTTTCGGTACCTTACAGTTCACACACACATCTATTATATATACATCGCATATTCGTATATATATGTATTTTCTGTATCCTAAGAGAAGAGGAGCTCGGTACACATCTATTTATAAATTGCATATATGTTTTTTTTGTATTGCCTGTCTATGTTTTCGTAGCAAAACACATACAGTTCTCGTCTGCTTAAAATGTTTCTACTAACATTTTCCATTAAAATTATTTTCCACATTTCTCTTTGGCAAGTTATCATAGAACGAAAATGTGAATCTACGCCATCAATGAGCGCATTACGTCATCTGGTTCAGTCGAGTTTATGTATTTTTCCCTGTTCATTGTTGGAGAAGAACGCTTGCATCATAATGAATCTACGTGAATTAATTCAGTACTTAATGTAAATTAAAATTTATTACAAAAAATATAGTATATACTTATTATTATTTAAAAATCTATAAGCACGTAAAAGGTTTTTTTTATCATAGGAGGCAAACGAACAGGCGGGTCACCTGATGTTGACTCATCACCGCCGTCCATAGACATTAGCAATAACAGGGGAGTCGCAAGTGCGTTGCCAGCCTGTGTTTGGTGGGAGGGGAAGGGATAGGGGTAGAGGGGCGGAGGTGGGCCTCCGGCGCTCTCACTGACCGAACGAAACGCAACATACAAGCACTGTTACTTCACGTCGGTTTTCTGTGAGAGGGTGGTACTACGCCGCTACGCCGAGCGAGCCGACCCATTCATGCTGAAACAAGTAATAGTTTCAGCGTGGCTCTACCACCTATAAACGGTTAAGGAATGTCAAAAACAATCTTCAGTATAATATTTGATTTCATCTTTATAAACATTATGAATTTTGTCATAAATATATATAACTGTGTATATGTGATTGTTAAACTCAACTATCGAAGTTGCGGGCGCAAACTAGTTACAGTCCTCGTGAAACTTTTTGACTGCTCTAAATACAGCCATAAGTTTGGCCAAACGCATAATATAATGAAGATTTTAATACAAAACAACGTCAAAAACGATCATACGATTCTAAGTTTGTCATTTATGTATCCTTAAATTGTCTCATTCCCGAAAGTCTGAAATCTGAAGAACACGCATAGTCCTCCAACTCCTTCAACATATTTCGAACAATAACGATTACGAAGTACCAAAATAATTATTAAATTTCATTAATAGGTACTGATAAAAATCCTACACATGGTTATAACCTTGAGTGTACTGAGCTAATCACTATTGCACCTTGCGAACGTTCAACTGAGAGCAAACGGTTATTCTTAGACAAGACGATTCTACTAATGAAAGTTATTGGTCTATTTGGATCTTCCCATTTCCGTTATAAAATTTTCCTGAGCAGTTTGAAAACGTTTATATATGTACTTTAAGCTTGAGTCCGGAAAGAACCATATAAATTATCTTGCATCCCAATTTTATGAACGTTGCTTCATAGCGGAGTGATTTTTTATAATTGAATTAGAGTGGTGATTTATTAAAATACTTCAAATTGATTTCTTGATATTCCCTTCAAACATATTGTATTAATAATACAAACATAAAATAATGAATTTACAGTTATCACTTTTTATTTTGCAGGTTCGTGTAATGTCTACAATTTATTTTCACTAAATATATACAAAAGAACTAAACAATCAAAATCAAAATACACTTTATTCAATTTAGACCCTGAGAAGGCGCTTATGAACGTCAAAGCTACCACCGGTTCGGAAAACAACCCAGTCATCGAGAAGAACCGGCAAGAAACTCAATCTGGTTTATATCGTCATGTTATATATTATTCAATAACTCATATAAGTATGAATATGTAGCTTAGCTTAGGTTAGCTCAGATAGGTCACGAACTGCATTTGTCAAGCAACAGCCCAAGCCGAGGTGTGCCGTGCACCCTTGAGCTAGTTGTCAAATAAAATCGGCTGAGTGCCTTAAGCGCTCGCATTAATAGTCCGATGAAGCTGTTAAGACTTTGCTAGGTCGAGAAAAAAAACCGTTTGACATGGTTCTTGAACTCATATACAAGCAAATAAAATTGAAGTGTATATTTGTAATGTCAAAACAATAGTTTTTTACTATATGGGTCATTCCATGTCAAATCGACAAATTTTTTACCTGACCCCCTTTGATTTCGCTGAAAATTTTCTATCTTTTTCTACCCCCCGAAAATTATTTTTCAGAATTTTTTCAAATTTTTTTTCCCGACTCAAAAAAAGTTATAAATTTTTGAAAAAAACCGCTCTTTTATTTTTAAATTGCCAGAACTTTTTCAAAAATTGACCGTTTGGGAACTTTTTTTTTCAAAATTTTTGTTTTTAAATGTAGTTTTCGAAAAAAAATATGAAAAAATTTTCAGAGTCCCAGATATATGAAATATTTTAGTTTTTTTGAAAAAACTGTAATTTTCTCAAAGTCCGACCGTTTTTTTTTTCTTTTTTTTTGCTCTAAAAATACTTCAACTAATTCTGCAATGATCCCCGTTAATCAAAAGATGTGACGACAGTCGCTTCTAATTTTTTTTCTTGATTATAAAAAAACTTTTGTTGAATTTTTGCTGATTTTATATAACTTTGTTATGAATTTTTTTTTATTTCCTCGTGAAACCTCAAAAGTTGAAAAATAAAATTTTATTGGAGAATTTAAGTGATTATCGTCCAAGAACTTATTTTAAAAAAAAAATTTTTTTTTTCTCTCATTGACGTTATTTTTTTACTCTTGGGGTTTTTTTTGGTACGAAATATGACAACTTCAAAAATACAATGGGTTTAAAAGTTACCTCCAGTTGATACAATGTGATAATTTAAGCCAGCCTATCCCCGATTGTCGGTAAAAGTATCATCTACATTTCATTTAAATAATATGGAATGTAGATGATATCTTTTTTGTACAAACCCATTGTATTTTTGAAGTTGTCATATTTCAGTACCAAAAAAACGCCATAAGGTAAAAAAAAACGAATGAGAAAAATTTTTTTTTTAAATAACAATTTCTTGACGATAATCCTTGAAATTCCCAATAAAATTTTATTTCCCCACTTTTGAGGTTTCACAGGAAATAAAAAAAATTTCATAACAAAGTTATATAAAATCAGCAAGAATTCAACAAAAGTTTTTGTATAATCAAGAAAAAACAATTAGAAGCGACTGTCGTCACATCTTTTGATTAACGGGGCTTGCAGAATTAGTTGAAGTATTTTTAGAGCAAAAAAAAAAAAAAAAAAACGGTCGGACTTTGAGAAAATTACGGTTTTTTCAAAAAAACTAAAATATTTCATATATCTGGACTCTGAAAATTTTTTCATATTTTTTTTCGAGAAACTACATTTAAAAACAAAAATTTTGAAAAAAAAAAGTTCCCAAACGGTCAATTTTTGAAAAAGTTCCGGAATTTAAAAATAAAAGAGCGGTTTTTTTCAAAAACTCATAACTTTTTTAAGCGGAAAAAAAATTTGAAAAAATGTGAAAAATAACTTTAGGGGGTAATGTCAAAAAAATAGGGTTTTTCGATTTGACATGGAATGACCCATATGCATATGAAATTGCATCCAACACACATCAAAACAAATATTTTATAAAATTTTGGTCTGTTCCGACTAATCCCCGTAACGATTGGACAAATTTTGACAGGATTTTCACTGGTAGATAATTGATATTAATAAGAGTAATTTAGTTACTTTAATATAGTGAAACAAATAGTTTTCCATGCAAATGTAACAATCTAAATTAACAGTGTCCAGTACCACGTACGTCAACACCAAACAAATATTGTTTGCTAAATTCCACGCGCTCGAAGTCGTGAATAACAGTTAGTAATGAATAAACGTATATAGTCGGTTAATTCAAGCGAAGATATTTAAGAAGAATTTGAAAAACTAACTGTAAGGGATAAATATACAAACTGGAATGCAATTTGTACTAACATCTCTGTAGTCCGGTGAAGCTGTTAAGACCTTGCTAGAAAAAAATCTAACATCTCTATTATTGGAATCGTGGCTAAAAAGAGACAAACATTTTCTTCCGTTCATTTTCCTGGTCTTTTTCCTCTAGTCGTTTACGTTACAAATTAATATTTTGCGTGTAAATGACTATATCGGATTATTTTGTATACATCAATCCTATCAACAACTCCGCACGTGTGAAATAGCCCGTTTAATGGTCCGTCTTTAACACTCTAAGCAGTGTATCGTAAGAGAGCAGTGGCGTCGGCAATTATTTTACCAATTTTATCCGCTATTACAGCCAAAGCTTAAATCCCTTACTAGTTGATGCCCGCAAAGTTCTTGTGAAAATGGTCCTCTTTCGTGAGAATTACTTGTTTTATTTGTATGAATTGTGTGCTGTCATTTTTAAAGTGAAAGGCGCTTTGAGCGCTTTGAGCTTATAATTTCGCGTCATGACATGTTAGTAAGCGTGACTGAGCGTATTGCGCTTGCGCGGCCTGCGTCAGATTAGCGACGCGTATTATTGTTTTCAGTTTTCACTTCTGTCGGCAGTCCTTATGACTGCCTCAATTTTTTTTTAATTATCATTGTGTGTTCCTATAACAGTAATGATAGCTCAATGGTTGGCGTGTTCAGACATCGCATTGATCGGCCTAGGTTCAAATTCTTGCAAATGAGTTTAGCATTTAGCATTATGGCATTTAGCATAATAGCATTGTAGTAGAGATTTTTTGAGATTTTTCTAAGCCCGCCTGGCTAGTTACCACCCTTAATTTGAATATTATGAACGCCGATGTTCATACGTTTAGCATTAGCATGTTTACAATCTTAGAGAACATCGTCAATTAAGATAAGATGAGATTGTGATGTAACATTAAAACCGATAATTTTTATTTCTTTATTTTAGCCGGTTTTAAGTTACTCCGGTTAAATCTTATTATGATTGCGTTGTCTCAAAAGAAAATTGTTATAATAACACTCTGAATTATTTTCTATTTATTTATAAAACTCTCATCAAAATAGGTTAAGCCGTCTCGGAGATTACCCTAGAGAAATAGCAGACTTCGGAGATTTATATGGTTAAATTTATTATCAATTAAATGCACGCTCCAATAAGTTAATCAGTTAATACTAATGAGAGAGGATAACGTGAAAGTAACAAAGAGTTAACAGTGAAAATTCTAAAAAACAATGTATTCCATCTTCATTATTCTACGAACTATATTTATGAAACCAACGTTAAATAAAAACCTTTACTTCTTTATTCGTAAATATTTAAGCAATAAATTCAGAGCGCTAAACATTATTAATAATAAAATCACAATACACAGTATTTAGCCTCTCAATTGGAAATTAGGTCAGAATATTCAAAGCCGTAATTTGTTCACGACGCCCTCATAATTTTCGAATCTAAATACATGAAATAATTATTTCGATTCCTTAAATTGGCCAAACAGAATAACATAGTTATTCAAATAAATACTTCTTCTTAGTCTACAAGACTCGAGCTGTTTGGATATAAACAAATTAACCATTATAAAACGCGATAAAAACATAACATACAATTTATTTAATGACCGTTGAATCTAATGAGTCTGGCTACTACCACGGTTACCAAAAAATGTTCGAGACATCGGGATAGTAAAATGAGATTAACACATGTGGTAATGTGTGAATTTGTATATATTCTTGCCACTCTCATCCACGCAACAAACAATAATCAGATAAACATCTTACAAAAGAAAGGAATAGCAAAAAAATAAATGCAAAAACATGAACTTGCAATCACTTTTTTGGCTTTTTACCGAGGTCCGTCGAATTAATTTTGGTTCTTTTGATGCGGAGAGTGACAGTATTTCGTAACAAACGCCTATATAAACGCCTTAAATGATCGAAAATTACTATTGTAATTACAAAGATAAAGTTTGTTTGCCCATACGAGATCATCTAAGGAATAATTGATCCGGGTATAAAAGTTATTTCATTGATAGTAAACTAAGTTTCTGAGTGAGACGTTGCGTTTAAATCCTTAAATGCAAGATTTTTTTTTTTATTTTAAACATAATTTTATACAGGAATGCTGTCATCGATTACGTAAAAAGTAAACAAAAAACTTAGGTAATAATATTGACCATTTATTTTCAAAAAATTTGTATGTAGACTTTTAAGCAACAATATGCAGCTATTACTCAATTATTGTAGACGTAAACAAGAGGCTATGTATTCATTCAAATCATTACATAGTATAAAAGAAAGTCCCCATACCACGTCTGTCTGTCTGTCTGTTCGCGATAAACTCAAAAACTACCGAACGGATTTTCATACGGTTTTCACCAATGGATAGAGTGATTCATGAGGAGCGTTTTAATATATAATTTGTCAAGGATTTTTTCATAATCAGGGCGGGACAACGTCTGCCGGGCCCGCTAGTGATTTATAGTATAAGAATTCTTATAATATTTATGAATGAAATACAGAAAAGCAATTGCAAATTGTCTATAGTTATTACCATGCTTCGGAAATACACATACTCAGGTTTTTTAATAAAATCAACTGGAACTGGTATGTACATAATTGGCAACAATATGCATTTAAGGGTTAAATTGTAACTAGTCGTGTCCTGTAATTTCTCTCACGTTTATTTTTTTTACACTGGAACCTGAGGCACCGCGCTGCGTCACGTGGCCTGCCGAGCCCAGACTATTCGTATGGTAGTAGTGTTTTCTCTAAATCCACCTGGGTAGCTGCCACCCTCAAAAAAAAGAGAAAATATGTCTCCAAGCACCTGTTGGTGTGTTCCAGCAGTGACACTTAAGAGCCAGTCCACTTTAGATTTGGCGTGTTTACCGGATCTTTCACCACATTTACATTTAACATCAGACAAGGTTGTGGTCAAAGGCTAAAACTTATAAAGTATTAAAAAAAAATCATTCTCCATTATTTCACCCTCTAATCTACACTTTAAATGGTGATTGCTCTACTCGTAAGGGTTGTAGCATGATTTTAGATAACCTATAACTTTCCTCGATATTTCGTTACTAATAAAATGCGTATGTGAGTTTGTTTGTTACAGTTTCACACAGGGCTGTAGCTAGAGTCGAATTTGAGGTAGGGCAGCATTGGTTACAGGTAGGGTAGAAGTAAAAAAATATCATAATTGATCTGCCCTCGAATGTCATAAACTATGGTATGTTCGGAAAAGTTTCAACTATCGCTAAATTTTTCTTTATCTCAAACTATGAACAAACAATTTAATTATAATAATTTATCTTAGTTTTTGGTATTTTTAAGGTAGGTTATTGTGTTTCAGGTAGGGCGAATGCTTGGGGAAATCCCCAGAATGCCCCCCCTAGCTACGGCCGTGGTTTCACACCGTAGCTACTCAACCGACCATCATGAAATTTTACGAACATTGTCATGAATATAGAAAAGAAGAGAGAATAACTTTCATTCAGAAAAAAATGTTCTCGGGAGATAAGTCAATATTAACACGGGTAATAACTAATGTAATATGAACTGCAAACATACTTTCTTCTGTCTAGTACTCCCAGAGATCAGCGTGCTAAATCAAACGAAAAATAAAGAAACTCTAAACACAGTAGAGGGCACTTGTTAGTTTAATATACTTTTTCCTAAAAATTGGCAGTGCACGTTAAAAATATTTAAAACATGTCGCAGACCGCCGACAGTGGATATCGCTATTAAAAATGTAACTTCCTTTTATAGCTTTATATAAATTATAAAGACGTTCTGAGTTCAGTATACACTCTGAAAACTAATAACGGACTTCCGTAATGAACGTCAAACGGAGCTATCGACAGATTGTTTGGGTTAAGAATATACATGAACGGATAAACTTTTTAAAATAAATATAACAACAGCTTCTGTCTGTCCATTTTAGGATGTTCTTACCGTATAATTAAAAATACAAACTCTCAGTGTTTTTACTACCAATCGTGAACGTAGTGTATGTATATTTATATATTCGTATACTTATTTTAAGCAAAATTAGAAGGGAATGTAGTTTATAGTGGTTTCATCTCTAGTAACGCATAGCTTTACCAAAATAATGGAAAGCTTTGTTAACATCTTCAGTTCAAGTAAAGTAGAAAAAAATATTGAAATCTGTTAATTAAAGGAGTGACAATATCTCAGTGGTAACGTGTGCTGAGATAATGACGATGGATGTAGTTTCAAATCCCGTAATTAGCCAGAGCTTTCAGTGACAAACAAAAGTATGATGACCCATAGAATGGTTGTACGACTTCTTCTAGCTACCCATTATCCTAAAGATAAAATCTATCACCAAAAATATAAAGATGTTATTTTAAGCCCGTCCACTGCAGAGCCATAGGGTATGGGACGGAAAGTATGGGCAAAATCACCACGCCAGCTCACGACGTATTGAGGACTTCAAAATCCGAGAAATCCACAGCTCTTTTTTTTTCTTCTTCTCTTCCTTTTTCCCACGTATAGTAGTACTACAAGAACATTTCTCAAGTTCCGGTTATCTCATGATGTTTTCCTTCAATATCAGCCGATAGTGCTAGGCAATGCAAATTAGTAAATGTATGTTGTGAATTCCGAAAAATTCGTTGTCACATGCCGGGGTTCGAACTTACAGACATCGGATTGTTATTCCACTGGTCAAACAAAAAATAAAACCACGTCGAGAAAAAAGAAGATGCATTTTTAATTCAGATAATCAATTCTCTTGCTAGTTCGGGAGTTAATATTCGTGCCGTATATGCGTCAAGTGGTGTTGAGCAAACGCTCGTAAAGATAATTCTGAATAAGACCAGAGTCTGATAACGAAAACGATGTGCTAAATTATAAATTGAATGAGTGACTTACGAATGTTATATTAATAAATATATCTATCGGTATCTGTATAAATAACAATCAATTACCGAACGTATGTAAGCGAAACAGTGCAAACGGCTGCACCTATTTGGTAAGTTATTTTTTGCTCTGTGTGTAATTTGAACAACATTCAGTAAATTACATTTCAATATTCTAGATTATATTTGACATCTTGTTTCCCTTACCATAGTTTAGTTTTTTATAAATATTTTTCTTTTAACTTTTCTAACTTTTTTTCTTTGACAAATATTTATCAATATACGCTGTTACATAATTTAATTTTTTTCATTATTGTTAATACTGTATCGATGTGATAAAGCGCCGTAGGTTTTCAGTCTAGTTTACTCCCTCTTATTAATGTTATTCATCGTACCGTTAAGTGTTGCATTGTCTATATTTGTAGACAAATGAATACATTTTCGGAATACGGTTTGTATGAATTTTTTTTTAATTATACGGAAAAGTGAGTAATATGAGTTAAAAAGAAAACTTCTGTATAAGAAAGTGAGTAAGTGAGCGGAACAGTAGACAATCGGGAGATATTTGAAAATCTTGACAGAATTGACAGACAACGTTCAGTTGTTCAGTTTCTTATTTTATGTAATTACATGCTCGTAATATAAAGGGAACATTTGGCCTTATTTTCATCGTTAATACACCATGCGAAAGCGGCACGGGTAACTAGTCAAATATACAAATGGATTTTAGTATATCTAATATTGATAAAGTCGAACACCGTTTGACAAAGCACCGTGAAATGTTGGTACACCTGTGTGAGTCTTCAAGAAGGGGGGTTTCTTTTGCTATCTATTTTACTATACTGACCGCTAAATAATACTACGGTGACTATAACAAATAATAATAGTACATATATTGTTTTCTACTTTATAGGTTTTTGCATTTTTGACCGCTATCTAATCTGATGTTAATCATGGTAATGATAATGGTAATGGTAATGATAATGATTATGATAATGATTGATAATGATAATGGTAATGGTAATGGTAATGGTAATAGTAATGGTAATGGTAATGATAATGATGGTAAAGACGCTAAGCCTAGAGGGGAGCTAACTCTCATGTGCAGCCACGGGAACACATCAACAGGTGCCTGAAGAGGGATTGTCAACTTGAGAGTGGTAGCTAGCTGGGGGACTTAGGAAAAGTCCAAGTCCAATTAAAGACGCATGTGAAGCCGGGGGCACAGTTAGTATATACATAAAATTAAAATATATTGAACAAAAGAAATAATACAATTCGATATCGGAAATTATATTAACTCGTCTTTTTTATTTAATCTCATTCTTGAGGATATGCCTTCTCACTCAACCGTAATCTATCATGTGGGCAATCAGGATCTCATTTAAGGAGCAAAACATTCAAGCTAGGAAGTTAATTACCTCTAATGTGAAACCAAACTTCTATTGTACTGATGCGAATATTTCGATAGTATCTTCACGACAATACATGCATTCGAAATCTATTTGTCGGAACTTTCGGTGAAAATAAACACTTTAGATCAATTGCTTGTATTACTATAGGATAATCTCTAGTAAATGTATACTAATTATCTACTTTTCTGTTTCACTTATAAAATTTACGCTGGAGTTTGTATAACACCCACATTATTGTAACACTAGAAATAATCAGAGATTAGCCATTCGATATTTTCGACTCAGTAAGACTAACAAAAGTTTTTTATAGATAACTTAGTTTTTGCTCGCAGCTTCGGTCGCATTAATAATTTTGGTTTGATCTATAATATATTAACTCTCGGAAAGAATATATTTTTTCTTTATAAAATGTATGCAAAATTTTACAATGATCGGTTGAGTAGTTATGGTATGAAAACGTGACAAAGAATCAAACAAACTCACTTTCAGATTTATAATATTAGTATGAATAGTGTTAGGTTACAAATTAGGTTCGAAAGGACACCTATTTACCAGATAGTAGGTTCTAGCACCAACCAAGTTTAGCAAGCGTCAAGCAGATTTAAATGTCAAAAGGCTATTAAGATAGTGTCGATCTTTACATCAAAGATTCTGAAGTCTGGAAATGACTTAAAATGGCATTGAACAACCGTTAAAATATATATAAACAATAACTTATATAGTTGTAACAAAAAATATTGTTAGAAATAAAAGAAAAATCCGATATAATTTTTTGTTGGCTCCACTATATGAGTCAAATATTTCACATACCTAATATCATTACATAGTATAAAACAAAGTCCCCCACCGCGTCTGTCTGTCTGTCTGTTCGCGATAAACTCAAAAACTACCGAACGGATTTTCATGCTGTTTTCACCGGTGGATAAAGTGATTAATGAGGAACGCTTTAGTATATAATTTGCCAAGGATTTTTTCATAATCAGGGCGGGACAACGTCTATCGGGCCCGCTAGTAGTACATATAACGTTTGTAAGTGCAGTTTCTAAACCTAAATTGAATAAAGTATTATTAATTTTCATTTTCAAAATATATCTTCAGCATCAGCACTACTTTCCATTCAATGTTATAATTTCCGATCACCAGTCACCAGTACTATAGTAAAATTGTATACAAAAAGTGTTTATAATGTAGCTTTTTTATTTGTTTATGTTAAAACTGTTTGATAATCGCATCTATTTCACGTATTATTTGTTTTTCAAAATTTAATGTTGTTATTACAGACTTGCGTAAGCGTCAGAAGTTCCCATTTGTGAATGATCCAAAATTTATGGACCAAATTGTTTCAATCATGTTCCTTCTAACATGTTTGTATTTTTAAATATAATATATATGAATCATATAAATTCACACCTACATTACATCCATAAGATGAGTGCAAAATCTATGTACTAAAACTTTATACACATTAAATCTAATCTTTAATTTGTGGTTGCAAGTTACGTCGAAAATTTCATTATCTCTAACGACTTTGGTAACATTTATGGCATCAACGTAATTAAAGTTGTTATTAGAACTGTTTCAATTAAATTGTAATTTTAACAACTAGAGATAATGTATAACCCTGCCAGAAATTGCCCGACTCTTCGTGCATGGTGAATTACAATATAAGACTTAATAATAATAAAATATAGCTAGCGTCATCTATTGGAGAGTTGTAGTAAAATAGATAGTATAACACAATTATTATTAAGAAAATACTTGAATATTCAACTCTGCAAACTTTTGCGGTGAACGGTCACACCGAATTTAAATTAAAAAAAATTATATATTTTTAGTAGGGTAGTCCTTATTTTGATAATGGAGTATTTTTTTCGAAATAGTTTTAAATCGGTCACAAAAAAATAATTAAAAAATCGGTTACAAATGGCGACTCTTTATGGTATTAACCTAGACTATGGTAGCCATAGATTTAAATGGAAAATACATGTATTCTATGATGTCACTGATTTAGCAATTGAAATGAGAATAGTCAAAATAAGGACCACTCTATACCAACACTTAGTTTATTTTTAACAGTAGCAAAGTTAATTTTAAAGGGGCTTGTTATTAAATATTCTTGGGGGTACACACTCTTACTTCTGTTAAAATTATTTTCTGTTTTCAATAGAATGTGACCTAGGAGCCATTAAAACCCAGGAATTAGAATAAGAAGAATAGAAGTTTCATTATTAATTCATTACCAGCTCCTTATTAATACAAATTGAAGTAGTGAGTAGTATTTCTAAAATTTTTGTTCACGCACGTCCCGCCTCGTATAGTTAGGGTCCCGTGAATACGCCCCTGATTCTTAACAAATTAATCCAATTTAACGTACCGTAATATAACGTGCCGACTAGTGTCTGTAATCTTTATAGGTGAACGTGTTGTAAAATTGAAAATTAGCTTAAATTTAATAGATGTAATATGTGCCTTGATATACTATAAATCTATATTCATCTCTTTGTTTTTACCCTTGTGCACGAGCAATTTCTTTGTTTTACGAGATGAGAACTGACCACAAATAATATTTCCTTTGTTTCATATAATGTACCTACATCTATACGTTTCTCTCTCTTTTGGTTATTTTAATACTAGCCACCCGCCCCGGCTACAATCGAATGCAAAGTACTACTAATGAGGCATCATAAGGTGTCCTAGCGATTAGAAACATAATATCCGATTCCTTTTTCTCGAGACTTACAGTTTATCAGAGTCAAAGGAACTTTGTAAGTTTGTTACACGAACGACTCTTTGTTTTGCGTTAAAGGGCAATCTTAATCTATATTAGATCGTTAAGGTATCTATAAGACTTTAATAGATAAGGTTTATTACTATATTGATCCAAATAATTTCTAAAATAGCCCATGATTATACTTTTTTTTAACGTGTAAAATGTAAAAATAGTTACCGTGTGTTAAAATTACAATATATCGACTTTTCCTTACATCTTATTATTATGCGTGTATGTATACAAAAATCGCATCAATTTAATACAAATCAAACTTGGTTGTATATCAAAGTTACATAAACTACTATACTATAACATATTATATAAGAACTAGCGGGCCCAGCAGACGTTGTCCCGCCCTGATTATGAAAAAATCCTTGACAAACTATATACTAAAACGTTCCTCATCAATCACTCTATCCACAGGTGAAACCGCATGAAAATCCGTTCAGTAGTTTTTGAGTTTATCGCGAACAGACAGACAAACAGACGCGGTAGGGGACTTTGTTTTATACTATGTAATGTAATGATTCCAGTAATTTCAATAGATTAATTAAATCTTAATGCTTATTAGTTTGTATTATTATTCTTTAATTATTTAACCTACACCATTGCAAATGTAGTGAATGCCTGAAACATACTTGCTTATTCGACTGCACTATTAGTTTTGTCTTTATTCAATAAAATAATCCCATATTTTATGTTATTGAATACATTATACGAGATAATTGTGATTTTTATATAAAACCTGCTCTGCTATATGGATTCTATGTTTATTTAAACATAAATGGAGACACAGACCCTGTACGCGAATTAAAAAAAAAACACCATGTTGAATAATAAATAATAGATTTTTTTACATATATATTTGAAACTAGATAGTACCGGCTACTTCGTCTATTTTTCTTTGTTAATAATGTTATCTGTTTACTTTCCCTCTCCTACGCATGCGTACCACACCGCTTGCCCATTTCACAAATCACTAAATATATAGAGCTTATAAAAATCGTAGTTTCTTAAAACTTTAACAACTTTATATTACATGAGCATTTCGTGAGTTTTTTTTAGATAAGAACCAAGTGTCTCACAGAAGTGAAACTAAAAAGATTGATCAAAATGAATTCAATAGTTTTTTCGTGATACGCACACAGCGGCAGACCTGTATCGTTTTATTAAACGAGTGCTAGTCCAGTGGTCCAACTTCGACCAAAGAGTAAAAGAGACTTTTTCCAACCTTTTTATTAATAACTCTAAAGCTCGAAGTTTTGGCGGGAGTTTAGTCTGTCATGTAGTGGACTTTATATTTTATTCATAATCTTGTGTTACTTGACTCTATATTGTGTAAAATTGGTGGTGTTTTATGTAATATAGTTTGTTTATTGTGCATAAGTAAAGTGGATGGAAAATAATGCCATGGAACAAGAATTCTGAGATGCCACGAAAATTATCTCGAAAGTTGTAACAAGGGAGCCACCATCTTGTTGGAACATTAACATTGACATTGAAATGATCGCACGACACTAATTTGTGATACTATTGACTGCTCGACAATGGCAGTAATAGTGGTAAAGATTGGTTGCCAAAAATAAAGTTAAAAAAAATCTCTAAAGCTCGTCAATAGTCAGAAAATAAAAACTATGAAGAAAATCGGCAGAGAAACAGAGGTAGATGCTCTTAACTGTTTTCCCACTGCCTATTTATATATAGATATAAACCTATATATTGTTATTTATAATATTTTAGTACCAATTTTAAATCATGTAAAGAAAATATTACTAAAATGTATTGTAAATTTGTGATCCAAGTTCATCACTTTCACTTGTTTTAAAATATACAACTTCATAGATAAAATCTTAATATTCTGATTGCCGCATTCATTAAAAGAATTATATAATGGTATCTTTTATAATCGAACGACAACTTTATTTTATTTTTAAAGTTTTAGTTTAAGATGTATTTAAAGTTACTCACCTTTATAATTGAATCTCGTGATTTCACTGTATTAATTGCTTTAACATCGTTGTTAAGTTTCAAGTTCATTGTGCTGTTACTTCTATAAAGACACAATAAAATTATCAATAATAATTCAATATATATTTCTATTACAATATTAAAATATCATTTCTTAATAATGGTACAACACACCTCTCACTCATAAACACGGGTCTCGGCTGAGCCTAATTAAGGCTCAGTTTTCTTTTACACACGATTGCGGTACTCGACGCGAAGGTGCGTGCGTCTACGGTGATTGCGCGTACAACCCGAATCAGAAGCACGAACACACTGCAGGCGGATAAACGCCACTGCATAATCAGTTCACGCCTTGTTTGATACGGCCGTTAAAGTCGTAGCCCAGTGGGCAGTGTATCACCCTGACAGCTGTAGCCGACGTAGTCATCTGTAGTTCGCCGTATGTGAACCGATTCCGTGATCCCGAACAATGATTCAATCAATCATTAGGCGCATAAATATCAGCACCTGATAAACACCAGACACGAATTTTATGGTTGCACTAACCACACGTTGGTTATAAAAAATTTCGCTAAAAACGTGAATTCGCTAGACTATTTTCAGACTGTATAAAAATTTAAGAACACAGCTCCAGAGTTGGATATTTTTCGTTGATTATTACTGTAGTTGGAATACTGAGATGAGATGAAGTCAACAATAAGATGTACAGTCCAAGTCAAACTTTTTGACCGCTCTAAAATATTCGAGCAGAATACAAACTTAGTTACAAAAACGTATTATATTATACGCATAACATAGAGACAACTTAAGAATCAATAAATTTCCAATTTCGATTCCTATAATAATATTTTAACCTCGTTTTGTTTTAAGTTCTTTACTATATTACGCGCAAGCCTGTACTTACGGCTATATTTAGTGTGGCCAAAAAAATTGACGAGAACTAAATCTTGTATTGTTATTTAAACTTATTAATATATCTTCGAACTATTTATAGAGACTAGCCAAAATAATTTTATTTAATTCTACAAAATAGCTAATTGGCAATTGCTATATCGTTTATTTATATATTTTAACTATACATAAATTCTTTACTACACTCGGAAGAAAGGTTTTTTTTGTAAATATTTGACGTAAAATAAATAATCATATACTAGCATATTTTTTATTGTATAAAAAATCAGCCAGTCACACAATACAAAAACAAAAGCATTTTTTTAATTATTTTTTTTGGCAACCAATATTTTAGTAGATTATAACTGCCATTGTCGAGTAGGTAATGATGTTGCAAGTTTCTTGCTATCATTCCAATAAACTAACAAGATGGTGGCCATCTTGTTACAACTTTCCTGGGAGTTTTTGTGGCAAGTCAGAATCCATGCTCCGTAATATTATTTCCGATCCACTTCACTTGAGCACAATAACCAAACTATATTACGTAAAGCACCACCAACATTGCACAATATAAAGCCAAATAACATAAGATTATGGATAAAATATAAAGACCACTACATGGCATTCCACGATACCGCCAAAAACTCCATATTGAGGTTATAAAATACTTGTCACTTAGTTACTTTTAGTAAAAGCTATATGTCATCACCGGTCACGCAGTGTTGTTTTACAGCTCACTTTAAAAAATCTATGAACAAAATTGTAATGTTCACATACGTGAGATTATCAACAATATTCAATATATACGTCTGTACTAATAACATAAAGTTATTCTAAGGAGTTTACAATTCGATTTCAAAAACTCTTAATGCGTTTGAACGTGCATTATTGATAAAGGCTTTATGCGATAAAACTTCATGCTATAATCCTGAGGAACTGAACAGTGTTTTATATTAATGTTACGCAATTATAACAGCAAAGTAAGTACAGTTAGATGTGTGTGAAATAATTTCAAACAAATAAAGCATGTATTATTTCAACCTTATACAAATATATATTAAAGTTCAAAATTCAAGGTTGTACTTCAAGGTTCGGTTCAAAATGTATAGGAAATATTCTCACTTTTATACAAAAAGGTTACCTACTATAATTACATAATCAATATTTTTCATAACTGTGTATTTATTTATGTTCATTTGTTTATTTTTGTCGATAGCCAAGGAGCTTTAAATATAAAAATAACGCTATATCAAAACTGATTAATAGCAACATGTCGGCATTGAGAGGCATTGCACTGATTGATCCACGATGAAAATGTACTGCGTCAGTCAATTCAAGATCTTGTAACAACTATAATGTTATTCTTATATTTTATTCTTAAGTTTCCAAAACGATCATTAAAATAATAACGTAAAATAATACATAATCTCCATTTGTATATTCAGGTATTAACTACTTTTCTTCGTGCAAGACCTATCTTTGTAAGCCACGCATGAGTTCATATTTAATGTATTATATAAGCAATAAAAATTGCAAACATTATGACGGGTAAAATTCTTTAAACATTTGAATTATGGTTGTATAATACGTAGCCAGCGCTCCAGTCTAAACAAGGTTACCTTAATTCAATATGTACGGATTTAATATTAATAATTTTTGGAGAGGATGAATCAAATGTTATTTCGGATCATTTTAAATTTTCTCAATTTTTGTCCAAACACGCTAGGAACAAAAACACTTCACGGCCAAAGTCACAAACGGCGAAGTTATTTTTATTTAGTCCTATGGCTAAATAGAGTATTCATTTGTTATTATTGTCGATTAATTGATTACTCTATTTATCGCTACGAGGTTCAATTTATATGGAATAGTGTAGTGGCCAAAAATTGGTTACTCTTTCGCACCGCCTGGGAAATACGTGCAGGGGAAAGTGAGGTACAATGAGAGAGTAGCATCAGCCCTGCAGTATTGTAACAAGTCACAGAAATAGTATATTTACTAAGTGTTTGGTTGTCGTGACCTTAAGTATTTTATTACCTTGAAAATCATTATTTGAAGAAAAATTCGAATCTGAGCTCATTGAACCTGATTTCTCGGTGAAGGAAAACATCGTTACGAAACCATAGTATATAGTTAGAGAGTTTTCTCTTATGCCTGTGTACTATACTACCTTCAGGTTAAAAATCTATCACCAAGCACTTGCAGGTGTATTCCGTCAGCTTCATTTGATATTCAGTTACTTCTAAGCTTGCGTGGCCATCTTGGTTCACATCATGTGAGAATGAAAAATCGCTAAAACCTGTTAAAAATATACAATTATTAATTTTGGAAAAAATATATATAATCTAATTAAAAGTTTAACTTTGATCATTCCATTTAGTGCTCTTGCATCTCCGATGCCATTGAACGATGGCAATGTGCCCACAGCTCGCACCGAGCTCTGCCAAAGCCGTGACACCATAACTCTTGACTGCTTTGTGCCAAGCAAGACTATTGTTACGTCGTCGAGACGGTCAACCTCAGAAAACTTTTCAGCGATATCACTTACAATAAAAATAAACACAGACGTTTATCTAAGAGCATGTTTTAAATGAGCGCTACGTTAATTTTTTTTTTGTTGAAATATGTTACAATAAATTCATAAACATATAAATAAGATTATTAGCGGCAAATTAAAATGTCATCTTATAAATTTTTAGGTTATTTTATTTTATACCCATCAGTTTGCTTGAAAAGTACAAAGAATTTTATATTGAGTTCGTTACCATTATATATATAAAAATAATATAAAAATAAAAAAAATGAATAGAGCAGGTAACACAGAAATCGAATCACGAATAACCAATTCAAAAGGAATTTACTTTTTAGTGTCGTCTTTAAAAGTAAACATTGTATATGTGTTGATATATTTTTCTAATGTCCAGTTTTATATGTTTATACACTGTAAAGATTGTTTCGAAAAATAATGATTGCTGAAAAATTTCCGCTGTTTAGTTTTGTGTGTGTAAAATTTCGCGATAAAAATCTTATCATCTGAATAAGAAAATTATTCTTTGTCTTGTTTTTGTATTTTTCTTATAATTTTATCGAAATTGTGAAGATACCTAAGTCTTTTAATTTATCTTAGGCCTCTAGCTTATTAGAAAGTAATTTAAAAATCTATTACAAAATTTCGCCAGAACGAACATAAAAGAAAATGAGTTATTAAAATTGTGGTAACAAGAGGAAAATATTTTATTGTTTCAAACTAATCATAAAACTATAAATATTTTATAGGTTGCGATTAAATATTGCTCTTGATTTAAGCTAAAACATAATAGGGACTGGAAAATCGAAAAATAAAAGTAATTTACAACTTGACTGCTGGGAAGTCAAATCAAAAGCATTTTTGTTTGTTACGTAATACTATGTTTGTTTGACAAAACGATCTGTAAATATAAAAAAAATAATAGGAATACGGTTGGTGCAAAAGTAAACATTATGTCTCTGGACAAAACACCAGTGAAAAATCGAAAAAGCAATAAGACCATAAAATATTGTATCTGAGCCTTAAGACATTCAACGAGTAAATAAATATTTTATTGCACTTTTTACTTTGTAAGCTTAATACCACATGGTATTTTCATCCAGCTAACCAGCGCTATTCTAGGAAAAATATAACTTATTGAAGATAGTAAAAATTAAAAAAGTATTTTAAAATAAGTAAGATTAAATTAAAATAATAAAAATATACTTAACATAGTAAAAAATAGTGTACCTACTGAATAGTTGATATAGGTATTAGTATGTTAAGTTAGAAAAAAAATATAGGAAGAACTTGATAATAAAATAATTATAATAATGTCTTAAACTTTATTTAGTGCGATTCGAGTGGAAATTGTTGTACAGAGATCAACAGAGTTCCTGATTTCTAATATAATATCGATTTTAGATTATGTATGTATTAACAACAATATTGCCGAAATGGTATATCTGTAGAATAAAATACAGTAGAACTTATTTTCATTACCACGCACACGGCACACTGTCGCATTGAATTGTAGAGATTATGAAGCACACGCAGTTAAATACAGGTCCTACGACTGCTGTTTTTAACTTCTGTCATCTCTTTCTGTCTGTCTTCTTCTTAAATTTGTGATAGAAATCAAAAAAGGAAAACATAATCTTATAAATGTTACCTCTGATGATACATATTCCGTCTAAATTGCAATACTTTAACAGTACATCAGTAAAGAGATATGTATTTAGTTCAAGTAGATAAATACGGTAATAATAAAGGTACATTATAGTGAGAGTCGTCTCAAGTTAAGGGTGTAGAGAGTACAACAGTACAAACAGACGCAAAGTCTTAGCGGGGCGAGCCAGAACGCTCCCTCAGAATATTTTACTGCTAAATGCACTTAGCTCTCAGTCTAAACAGTTTTATTGTAAAACTAGCTGATGTCTGCGACGTTGTCTGCGTCGTTTATTGTCTTAACAATATATTTTATGTACAAAGAACAAAGTACCACACCGCTTGTATCACTTTTTCATAGCAAAAACGCTGAACGCATAGTGTTTATAAAAATCATGATTTCCTAAAACTTTATAATTTTATATTTAACGAGGTTCTGCCCGCGGCTTCGTCCACCTGGAATAGTTATTTTGGGCTAACGCTAACACGCTGGGGAAGCTCTCAAAAAGAAAAAAAATGATTTTGACACATTTTTCATCAGGACTTCGCTCCTATTGGCCTTAGCGTGATGATATAAAGCCTCCCTCGATAAATGACTTATCTAACATAGAAAGTTTTTTTTTAATCAGACCAGTTGTACCTGAGATTAGCGAGTTCAACCAAACAAACAAACCCTCCAGCTTTATGTTGATATAGATGAAGCAACTGTGATATTGTTTTTGTGCGTAGTCCGGCGAAGCTGTTAAGACCTCGCTAGGTGAATAGCGTAGTGAGTTCGAAAAAAAAAATGTTTTTGTATAAGGACCAAATAAATGTCTAAAAAATAAAACTAAGAAACTAAACGAAATCTATTCAGTAATTTTTGAGTGATGCATGCACAAGGATACATGCTTTTATCATTTTATTTATATAAATGTAAGTAATACGTAATAGTAAAACTGTTGTATACTCAAGTATTAGCAAGTTAGTCAAGTATTATCAGTCAGGTAATACTCATAAACACATGAATTCGTAAAAACCTTCAGTCGGTCCCAGAGTATATATTTCGAGAGTATCAAATTTTTAATTCAATAAAAATGTTGGATCAATACTGACACAGAAGATACTTTTATATAATGAACATTGTCCTGAGTTTTTTTTTTATATTTTATATTTATTTTGGTAGGTGGTAGAGCCACGCTGAAACTATTACTGGATTCAGCATAAATGGGTCGGCTCGCCCGGGGTAGTACCACCCTCTCACAGAAAACCGACATGAAGTAACAGTGCTTGCATTGTTGCGTTTCGTTCGGTCAGTGAGAGCGCTGGAGACCCACCTCCCCACCCCTTCCACTTTCCTCTTCCCTTCCTCCCCCCCCCCCCTCCCTACACAGGCTGGCAACGCACTTGCGACTCCCCTGGTGTTGCAAGTGTCTATGGACGGTGGTGATCACTTACATCAGGTGACCCACCTGTTCGTTTGCCTCCTATGATATAAAAAAAAAAAAAAAATATATATATATTTATGTTATATATTTTTTATTCATATGTATGCTACTGAATATTTAGTTATAGAAAGTGTCTTAAAAACTTAATACATGGCTCAGAGAGGACAATTCCCTTTATATACTACATATAAAAATATCTTCAAAATATCCAGTAAGGAAATACTTAAGAGTTTATCTACACACACCCTATGATTATTTACTTTCGTGATGCGTACGTTATTCCTATAATAATGGGTGATAAAATCTATAAAAAATAAATGGGTATTTCTAGAACTATCGTGCTATGCGTAGGTGGTTCTTTATACAACTTTATGCGATACTATCATTGTGGAAAATTTGTATCTTTCCACTTAATATGGAACAATGAAACATACAACAACAAACAAAAATATCGTCTCATCACCAATGCCCTGTTTATCAAAATGTTACTACGAGCTCACAAGTTACACGATCAAGGACCTTTTTTGTAAATTGTAAATTACATTTATCAAAAATACGAGTTTATGTGAATTACATTTAACAAGTAATTTCACAAAACTTGTAGATTGTATAATTTTTTATTTTAATTTACATGACTTAATTTTTTTGAAATTGCAAAACGATCTTTCTACGGTATTATACGTCGATAAGATAGGAACTTCTTTAAAAAGCCGGCAACGCAGTTGCGACTCTCCTGTTGTTGCTAGTGTCTATGGACAGCGGAGATCACTTAGAGACATGCTATTAAAAAACTCACTTTCAAATGGTTATATTCACAAAATTACACAAATACAGAAAAATTATTATTACCACAATTTAAATTATAATTATAAATTCGGTAATTCAAATCATACACTTTTACTTAATAAACAATTCACTCATTACTATCATAAAACACTTATATCTCACTCGGAATACCGTGTTACACAATAATCTCACATATTTAGTTAATTCAAATTAAGTTTTTATTTATTACATACGTTTAAGTCACTGTTTGTTTTAGTTCTCATTATATGAAATTGTGATATCTGCGATACGGTTTGTAACCAGTGCAGATACCAATATTACTGTTAATTATGTATACATTGACTTGGAACATTAAAATATTATTATTATTACTTACCATCAGGTGACCCGCCTGTTCGTTTTCCCCCTATAATATAAAAAATGTGCACAGTTAGTCAAATATTATTTTCAAATTATTTGATTATGTGTATATTTATATTATTTTAGCTATTTTAGAGTAGTCCGGTGAAACTATAAAGGCCTTGCTAGGTCAATAGTGTAGTCAGTTGAACTCAAAGGAAACTCTTTAATTTTTAACGAGCTATAAATTACAAAAGCGTTTATGATAATGAAAACCAAAAACACAAGTGTGTAAAAGCACTTGTATTACAAGTGATATTACCTGAAGCTTGTAATTTACGCATGTAGTTTTTATATACAGATCTTTCAAAAATGCAGTAATCTATACTAATATTATAAAGAGGAAAAGTTTGCGAGTTTGTGAGGTTGTAGGGGTAATCTCAGGAACTAATAAACCGATTTTGAAAATAGTTTTACTAATAGAAAGCCACGTAATTCGTGAGTGTCATAGACTATATATTAACCCGAAAAATGAAAATACTTTTTTCGTGGTAGTCAGATTTGAAAAGTAAGCCGTAGAATAAACGGTCGAATGAAAAGATTTCTTGCGAACGCTGCCTTAACGATGAGAGATATATGACTGAGTTCTAGAGAAAAGTTGTAGAGCATGATAATGCCTAGAAAAAAGTCACCGACAACGTACGTCTAACTTTTATGTTTAAGTCACAAAAAGTCGTTTTTTATAAATGTTTACCGGCCAACGATGTGGGCACGGGTCAGCTAGTTTACAAGATATAACGCTTGTAATACAAAGCTTGTAACGTTTAATAAAGAAGGCACAGGTCTGATAGAAATATCTCCCGTTGACGATTTTTCCAACTATATAATGACTTTTGAACTAAACTGGTATAGAATCATCTTTCTCTCGCTAAAGATTCAGACCATTGACAATATAAAAGTCTGTACTCACGTTAAATAACAATAAAGTTGCTTGAACAAGAAGAATAATAAAACGAAATCATTTTAAATTAATATTTCCTGTTGTAAGTAATAAAGTTCACAATGAAAACTTAAGACACCAACCTAAATATAAGTAACCTTAAAATATTATTAACCGAAATTGCTCAATTTCTTACGGTATGTTACTTTAACGATTCATAAAATAACGCTTATTGTTCAACTGAAACTTTACGAACTGAATTTAGAGAATATTTAAATTCGTCCCTGACCTCATAAATATTGTTATTATGTTATGGTAATTATACATTTTAAAACGAGCTCCATTATTTGTAAAAATAATTACGTACACATTGAGCAGGCTGCATACATGACAATTTTTAATAACTCTTTTTCAGTATTTGGTGTATATAGTTATAACGTAAATAAAGACAACAGGTCACCAATGACAGTAGTAACTGACCTGCACCTGTGAAAGAGCTAAGATCCGCTAACACTGTATAAACTAACAAAATTGCTATTTGAACTGGATTTCTGAATCAACTACCAGCTTGCAGTGGTCTTCTTCTTCTATTTTATTTTTAGGAACCAGTCTTCTCGTAGATTACTACTGCCATTGTCAAGTGAGTAACGATATTACAAGTTTCTTGATATAATTACAATGAACTAACAAGATGGCGGCCATCTTGTTAGAACTTTCCTGGGAGTTTTTGTGGCAAGTCAGAATCCATGCTCCGTGGTATTATTTCCGATCCACTTCACTTGTGCACAATAACCGAACTATATTACGTAAAGCACCACCAACATTGCACAATACAGATCCAAATAACATAAGATTATGGATAAAATATAAAGACCAATACATGGCATTTCAAGATCCCGCCAAAAACTCCTTGCAGTGGTCGTAACATTTATATGTAAAGACAATAGAGCATCAACTCTAGACGATGGTTGTACTTTTATTTTTTACGTTTTAATTAGAAACTTCATAATTTCAATTTATATATATATTTAAGCAAATGTAATAACTTTTTTTTTTCGAACTGACTACGCTTTTGGCCTAGCAAGTTCTTAACAGCTTCACCGGACTACGAATGTAATAACGTTTTTAACTCCCTACAGCGATTTTTGTTACAAAAGAATTCCTATTCACGAAGAAAAATAATAGTATAATATATTGGATGCTTTAGGTAAAGATCGAATTTAAAATTAGCTCTAAATACGAGCGCCGCGGCTACTGCTGGCAAAAGTTAACTACGGATATATAGTTACTCCGATGACTCAATGACCTGAAGTGAGTCATGAACACTAAAATGAAAAATCGACGGTATTTGGTATTTAGCATCGGTTCTCTTCAGTCAGTACATGAGATATGCCTCTGTAGATATGTAAAAACTAGCAGGCTGCGACTTCGCTGCGTTATTTATTTCGTTTGAGTTATTATAAATTTGACGTAACCTTTTCTGACAACGTGTATGCAAAAGCATAAAGGAACAAATTTACATTCGTATTTATAGTAGCAGTAAGGGTGTAGGGGAAGTCCGGGCATAGTGGACAGGCCAGGCAAAGTGAATACGCTTTATTTCTCGTCAAGAACATGTCGGAACACGCACGCCTCGCGCCTTTACACTCCCCCACCCTTCCGCATTCACGGGTAAACAGAGCTAGCGGAAGGTCGCGTGGCGCTCGGGAGAAAAATCCAAAAAACCAAATAGTGAAGTTTTCTTATTACTTTTCAAGGTACGTAATACTTTAATAACTCATAAAACAGTTAACCATATTGTTTAGTACGATTATGTTCTCTAAGTGCATATTTTCAAGTATAAATTCTGAGAGTTTTGTTACTTTGTCGTCACTTCATTTGGTTTTAGGTTAGGTTGAATGAAATGAATAGGTGTAAGGCAAAGTGATCACGGGCAAAGTGGATACGGTATTCGCTTTGCCCTTGATGACTTTACTGGGCATTCAATTTTTTTATTTGTTTTAGATGGTATATAAATACAAGAGGAAGACAAAACAAGCCCAATGGAGTGAGGGCAGTATGCTGCTTGCAACAGCAGATTGCAATTCTGGCATTCCTGTAAAAACAACAGCAAAAAAGTATGGTCTACCTTACGCCACTCTTTATAGGCATTGGAAAAAAAGTAGTTCGACTGCTCAGCTAGGTCATTTTCGTAAAGTTTTCATAAATGAACAAGAGGAAACCTTCGAATGTATTTGTATGATATAGATAGTGTTTTTTATGGGTTGACCCGAGAAGATTTTAAAACGTTAGTTTTTGAATACGCGAAACGCAATGATGCCACTTATCCGCCTAGTTGGGACAAAAATAAAAAAGCTGGTGATGATTGGCTAGCAGGATTTATGAGAAGAAATTCACAAATTACACTAGGAATTCCAGAAGCTACATCAATTGGCAGACTTAAAGGCTTCAATCGTCCTCAAGTAGAAAGGTTATATAAACTGTTAAATGAACAAATTGAGAAGTGTCAAATTGATGGTACCGGAATCTATCATGTAGATGAAACTGACATTCAGACATCGACAAAAAAATCTCCCAAGGTTCTTTCAGTTAAAGGTAAGAAGCAAGTTGGAGTCATTTCCAGCACTGAACGTGGACAAACTACGACAGTGGTGTGTTGCTGCAGAGACTCAAGGAAGTTGTTTAGCTTCGGGATGGATAAATGGAGTAATATTTTTATTTCTTAGGTTTATTTCTTTGTGATATTTGCACAGATTTGTTTAAAACTAGGGTAAGTATTTGTGTTCACTTTACCCTATCGTCCTATCCACTTTACCCGACCTATGGGGCAAAGTGGATACCGGCATATGTTGCAATATTATTGACAATTAAAATTAAAGAACTGCTATTAAGCAATTTTTGTTGATTATATTAAAAACTTTAATAAATGCTGATGCTCATTTAACACTTGTTTTATTTATATGCTTATTGCTTATTTTCCTATAGCCCATCAAACGTTAAGGTGTCCACTTTGCCCGGACTTCCCCTACAAAACAAAAACATAAGCAATAAACCGATTGCATCACCGCTCCGAGGCAAGAAAACATATATATTTTATTTATTTCATAATTATTGTACACCATTGTATACCATTACATATGTATACATTGTATACATACTCTAGAAAATATTTCAGATTATGTGATTAATACAAAGGGCGGCTTGGAATGGATAAGTTCCATAGAGTATACACATACATCATTGAATATATGAAGTGCTTATAAAAATTGTGGTTTCTTAAACTTAAATAATTTCAAGTTCATTGAAGCTATTGAAGTGATAATTTGTTTTTTAGACAAGCACGAAATGTCTAAGAATTAATTATAAGAGAAAAAAATATAAATCTTTCGGGGAACTTTTGTAGGTGGTAGAGCCACGTTGAAGCTATTACTGGTTTCAGCATAAATAGGTCGGCTCGCCCAGGGTAGTAACACCTCCTCGCAGAAAACCGACGTGAAGTAACAATGCTTGCATTGCTGTGTTTCGTTCGGTCAGTGAGAGCGCCGGAGGCCCACCTCCCTCCTCCTCTCCCCTTCCCCTTCCTCCTCTCCCCTTCCCCTTCCTCCACTCTCCTTCCCCTTCCCATTCCCTTCCTCCCCCCCGCCCTCCAACACAGGCTGGCAACGCACTTGCGACTCCCCTGGTGTTGCAAGTGTCTATGGACGGTGGTGATCACTTAACATCAGGTGACCCACCTGTCCGTTTGCCTCCTACGACATATAAAAAAAACATTTTCTTTGACACGTACAGAACGACAGACCTTTATAATTTTATGTATATAGATATACTTTATATGAGCTTTGAAGTTGCATAACAGGCATATTTTAAAATGGATATAACGACCGCGACATTTCAAGGGAATATTTTACGGGTGTGATACAAAGTAAGTGATATAAATAGTTGCAAGCCCGTTATGCTTTATGGAGGGATAAGGTGCGGTCGTTAAAAATATCCGGGGACCTCAACGTATGGCCGGGTTAGAGTAAAAACGTCTGTCCAAAGGGTTATAATTCTGTTATATGTTTTTAATTAATTTTTTTAAGCCTTACTCTTCATATTAATTATTAATATCGCCTTTTTATAAATATCTAGCGGACCCGGCAGACGTTGTCCCGCCCTGATTATAAAATAAAAATCCGCTGACAAATTATATACCAAAACGTTTCTCATAAATCACTTTACCCACTGGTGTAAACCGTATGAAAATCTGTTCAGTAGTTTTTGAATTTGTCGCGAACAGATAGACATACAGACAGGCACGGTAGGGGGACTTCGTTTTATACTATGTAATGATGATTGCAAAGTATAAGTAGAGCCTTCGAAAAACACCATTTTGTCTTTAGTAAATTATTACAATTAGTTGTTTGTAAACAAACCGATTTAAATACCAGCATTATAAAATATAATCATTATACTTATGTAGAAGTCTGGATATAGAACGGGCAATTTAATATTTACCCTCATTAAAATAATAACAGAAACCGATAATGTATATAAAAAAAGACCCGAACTTTTTTGAAGTATGTTAAATTTTGACTCTTTCTTTGGAAACACAGTAGATTAATTTCCACATTATGGTAAAGATGGAAATCATCATGAGCAGCATATGTACCGTCTATTTCAAGCGTCAAAGAATTTTGTTCTTTTTTCGTGAGGGTGTCTAGCGCTAGGATGCATTTACTTTTTAGAACATGGAGCCATTCTCACATATTATGACTAAACACCGGCTGTTATAAGTTAAAACAATTTAATAAATGTGTAAAAAAATTAATAACATTACAAAATTTTAGTTTGATTAGTTCTGAATGGAAACTCGTGGAGCCATCGGTAGTTTTGTATCACGATATCCTGGCGGACCGCACGTACATCGACTAAGAGCCGCAGTCTGTGCAACCCTTGTCTAGGATCCAGTAAAGGACACAACTTGATAAAAAATTGTTATCATCCATATGAATCGGTTCACTAGGAGCTGGGGCTGATGTTACTCGCATCCGCAGGTAGTGCATTTCCCAGCACGTGCTTCCCGGGTGGTGCTAGAGAGTAACAAATTTTTGACCGCTGCACTGTTCCACAGTAATTGAACCTCACAATTGCAAATATAGTGATAAATCAAGCGAAGATATTAAAAGACGGATACTCTATTTAGCCATATGATTAAATAAAAAAAAGTCATATATTAATGGTTAGAAAACGTTGAACGACCAACATACTCGTTTTGCATATTAGGGGTATATTTAGTGGTTTTTACAGGTCAGCAGTATCAGATCCCGTTAACAGATATATACGGTCTTATTACAAAACCAAAAATGAACACGGGTTTAACAAGAATTTTACTAAGCAGTGTCTACAATTTTAAACCTGGTTAAACACATATTTAAAATACTTTATTACAAAAGCGTGTCTAAGCGGTCTCTTGCTAAATATCTGGTTTAAGTTTTTTATGCAAGGAACTCTGAATAGCATTCTTTCAATTCTATCTCATCATTCAAAAACGTTCAATTACATACAGTTATTTTGGAAAGATTTCAATCTATGAATAATATTTTTGTTTACATATTCATTAAGAAAATTTACTTATTTTAAGTTAAATTGGTTATCGTTATTGTGACATTTTAGTTAAAACAAAATAGTGTAATTGTTAAAATAAACGATTTATAAAATTAATATATTACCTCAAAGTATGTGAGGTGAAATAACAGCATAACGTCAGATTTAATAAATTGTCAAATACATTTTCAATTGTCAATAGTGTCATGTAATAGTAGTTATGATTTACCTGTGAATCTCTAAAATTGTGTAATTTATTTATTTCATCCAAATCAAATACACAGGAAATTCATAATTTACTGCAAATCATCTTTCGCTGGCAAATAGAAATACAATAAATGACAACAATAAAATAAAACCTGTCAACTTAGACAAGTGTTAGAGAATATTTAAATTGATATAATATTCATCTGTAAACAAGGGCAAGGGATTCTTTTGTGATCAAACTTTTTTTAATTAAGTAAGAGATCAATGCGTATTTATTTTTTTTATAATATAGGAGGCAAATGAACAGTCGGGTCACCTGATTGTAAGTGATCACCGCCGTCCATAGACACTAGCAACACCAGGGGAGTTGCAGGTACGTTGCCAGCCTGTGTTTGGGGGGAAGAGGAGATGAGCCTCCGGCGCTCTCACTGACCGAACGAAACGCAACAATGCAAGCACTGTCACTTCACGTCGGTTCTCTGTGAGAGGGTGGTACCACCCCAAGCGAGCCGACCCATTCATGCTGAAACCAGTAGTAGCCCCAGCGTGGTTCTACCACCTCTTCCTCTATTTAAAGCAATAATATGGTCAATGTTTAAGCCGTCGCGCAAATTTATTAAAATTATGCTTATTTCTTTGACGTTCCTACCATGAATCATTTACCTTTTAGTTCGTAACAGAAATTAATTAATAATTAGTAACCGTATCTCTACGTTTGTCCTAAACATGTAACCTAATCCTAACTAATATTATAAAAGCGAAAAAAGTATGTTTATTGTTTGTTACGCGTTCACGCCTAAACTACTCAACCGATCATTGTGAAATTTTGTATACACGTTGTCAAGGTTACAGAAAGGGATATATATAGAAGCCCTTTCATCAAGAAAAAAATATTGTTCCCGAGGAACAGGTCAAATCTACATAAACGTAAACGAAGCCTCGCTCAAAAGCTAGTATGTATACGTATCGATATTCATTTATTAACAAGTACTATCCCTCGTCCACAGAAATGACCAAATTCCTTTACAAAACCATTTCAAAACAATAGAGTGTATCATATTGAATAAATAATTTTAAATGTAGCATACATACATTCAAGTTTAATTAAAAATTATTTGTATAAAATTATCGGTCATGTTGTGGCTTATTATAGATACAAGTAGATTGATTTTTGATAAGAAACTTTTGCTTCTATATTGAAAATTGATTTATTATCATATCAAGATCGAATTAAACCAAAGTAATAAACAGAGGTCTGAGAAGCCGTCACAGCTTTCAACTACACCGTCCTAAGTTTGATCGAAGTTTATTATCGAGTTCATACAAGTTCACGTCTACCTAAATTGAACATGAACAAAGGGAAAATTGGTAACTTTTACGAAGAAATTTCCTGCTATTAGAATGATATATAGGCAACTTTTTTACTCTCATGTCTATAAACTTGATATAGGTTAGATTTTTTTAAATATATTTCTGTTCTACATATTTATATGAGAAAACGAATAGTTGTAAATATTGTTTGTTAAATAGATAAATCACATATGTAACTTAATTTTCGGTCAATTATTTTATTATATATAACGATATCTATTACTATATTTTAAATAATTGTCATTATGAAAACTATTTCATATAAATAAAATGTAGGTACGTTTTCTATGTTTACCTTTTATTTACATAAAAAGACCATGACGCAATCATTATTTATTTATAGGTAACGGAAAAATTACATAACTGCTTAAATTGTGTTTTTAATTAATCATTTGCAATGGGTTTTGAAATCTTGTTTTAATCATTTTCAAACGATATATAATCCATATTTTGAGAAAGACAGAAATAGACTTTTCATACAATAAAAATTAAAAAAAAAACTCCGGTGATTAATTTTATCATTTGGGAAAAGAGGAGTTATATTAACTAACCATTGGGTGAAAAAACAATATACTCTTAGTATATTGACTTATGAATGACAGCCATGGTGCTGTTTTGACTCGAAAAAAGGCAAGAAAAATTATGGTGGCATTAAATTTTAGTGAACATAACAAAATAGTAATTTTGATTATGTTAATTCGAGACAGTCATTGTCATATCGAATGCTATTTTATACTGTGTCCTGCATAGTATACGAAAATTCATGTTCTGGGCTGGCGAAAGTAAACCTATATTTTTCGATCAATATTATTAAGTACCTATTGCAAATTCAAACAGGAAATCATTATACATGTTAGCATATGAGACCAGGATCCAGAGATCGGTTAGCAAGCGATGATCCCAAAATAAACGGCTCATCAGTACACATAGTACTTTAATGCAAGTGTAAAAGAAATAAATTATAGTTTTCAATGTAAACAGAAAACACTTGGTCAATCTCAATGTAATTTAGCTAAAATATAACGCAGAATACTGGCTAGGCATAACTCTCTGGATAAGTTATAAAATATTTAAAAATGCGTTCATTACCATTTTAACAGTTTATATATGAGTAATAGAAAACACTAACACTTTAAAGTATAACGATACCAATATTATTGGAACCATTGTAAGTATACTTGGTATTCATATTATATACAATTCCCACGTATAAAGATATCCGAAGCATAAACCAGAATACTAGCTACTAGCAATTTCCCGCGGCTTCGTGCGCTTTTCTATGCAGTAATTATTTTCGACTCTTTATTATATATCTATTAGTGGTCGTTCAGTGTTAGAAATTCAACCATAATTCACAATATTTCAAGTTTCACTATTAACTACCATCATATTAACCACTACACTAAAGGGGTCTTCAAGTACCTATTACTTACGCAGAATTTTTGTATTTTCTGACCGCCCCGTTCCCCTAGTCAGCAAAAGTACGCAATACCCCCCTCCCGTGCTTACATTATATTTATATATGTATTTTTTAATCTCTTCTGGTTTCCTTATTGATGTATAGGCAGCAGTTAACAAGTCTAGAAATTTGGAATTTATAGTCTATAGCGTAATTAACTAATGGTGGTTTACTACTAGAGAGATTGTAGTCCAGTGCATAAGACCGTGCGCTTCACATATCAAACCTACACGTCCAGATCCCTCCATGCCTCATGTCATCAGAGATAAGATTTAGTAGGTGTTAGAGCCACGTTAGTAGGTAGTAGAGCCACGCTGAAGCTATTACTGGTTTCAGCATGAATGGGTCGGTTCGCCCGGGGTAGTACCACCCTCTCACAGAAAACCGACGTGAAGTAACAGTGCTTGCATTGTTGCGATTCGTTCGGTCAGTGAGAGCGCTGGAGACCCACCTCCCCTCCCCTTCCACTTTCCCCTTCCCTTCCTCCCCCCCGCACAGGCTGGCAACGCACTTGCGACTCCCCTGGTGTTGCAAGTGTCTATGGACGGTGGTGATCACTTACATCAGGTAACCTACCTGTTCGTTTGCATTCTATGATATAAAAAAAAGCAAATCGAAAACCTCCCGACCCCGTTTAGTGCTTGACGAATAATTGAACGGCCCCAAAGCATGAACATTAAAGCTTGTCAATACCTACCAAACGGAAATAAATAAAGAAAATCGGCTGAGAAACAGATGAGGAAGATAGATGTTCTTAACTGTTTTCTATCTGCATATTATCTATGTTCATACAAACTTTCATTCCCTTTTTAAATTTAATTTTAAATTTAAAAGGTTAAATTTCCAAAAATCCAACTTTTGTGCACATTTAAAAGGTAAAAGAAACCCGTATACAAATCTACATAACCCTAACAGCAGTTTGGGATGTGCCTTGACATGTCAGTTATTCTTTTATACATACAGATGGAGTTAAGAATAGGTGCTTCTTAACACTATAGTTTTTAACGTTTGATTACAATTTCATCTGATATTAAATGGCGGTTTAGTCTGAGATAGCGGACTAAACATAAAGAAGCTCTGACATACAGCTGTCAGAACATAACCATGTCTATTGGAGTTTTTGGCAGAATCTTGGAATGTCATGTAGTGGACTTTATTATATTTCGTTCATAATCTTGCGTATTTAGTGAAATATATTTTGTAATATTGGTGGTGTATTACGTGATATAGTTTGGATATTGTGCACAAGTGAAGTGCATGGGAGATAATACCAAGGAGCACGGATTCTAACTTACCACAAGAACTTCCTGAATAGTCCTAACAAGGGGGCCATCATCTTGTTAGTTTACTGAAATGATCGGAAAAAACTTGTAATATTATTACTACCTTAATATCATTAATACCATTACCTACTCGATAATAGCAGTAATAAACCACTAGAAGATTCATTGCCAAAAATAAAATAAAAAGCTATGTCTACACCTACACACCCATACTTTAAACTTGAGAGTAATAGGCGGGAATTAGAAAAAGCACTAACATCAATGCTATGGTTTCCTCAGGACGTTTTCGTACTTCAGAAATGCCGGCTCATTACAATATTCATACTTACGTCGATCGAAGCGTTCTCCAAACACGCTACCATCCAGTAATTACTTATTGCTTCAAAACGTTGAATATTTCTGATAAATAACATAAGCTGTAGAGAAAATTGATTATGATACATACATATAACAGTTTGCTGATGTTTACATCCGTTATACATGAATAAAACACGTTTTTATTTTAACTGGTGATCGTCCGGTAGTGAAAATTCAAGTGTAATAATTTATTATCTTTTAAAGTTTCACAATCATTAAAAATAAATAATAGGTCTTTACCTATGAAATTGCCGTTCTGCAGTACTAGTCATTTCAAATCAAAATAATTTTTGTTTGGTTAAGAATTCTAATTTCAAATTCATTTTATTTTAAAAACATGGAATTCTTTTTCCAAACGTAGTCATTTGTTTATTGATTAGTGTTACATTTTCATCGCATTTCAATCTTTTCTGTCATCATGGATACGTTAAAAATTCGAGTAATTATGGAATATGAGTACCATCGTGGCAGCAACGCGGCAAAAGCGGCACGCAACGTCAACGACGTTTACGGAGCTAACACTACAAACCAACGCACTACCTGTTATTGGTTTGCTCGCTTCCGTTCTGGGAATTTCGACCTGAAAAATGAACCTCGCGGTCGTCCGAAGACTTCGGTCGACAATGACGAATTAAAGGCGATTGTGGAAGCCGCTGATACACAATCTACGGCTGAATTAGCAGCAGCTTTCGACGTTAGCGTCAAATTTGCAAGGTAAAAAAGCTTGACAAATGGGTGCCCCACGAACTCAATGATCGCCAGCGCGAAGTACGCGTCGAGACGTGCCTTGCACTGCTCAACAGACACACAAATGAAGGAATTTTGAACCGCATTGTTACCTGAGATGAAAAATGGATTCTGTTTGATAACCGCAAGCGCTCAGCAAGTTGGTTTAATCCTGGTTCAGCACCTAAACAATGCCCTAAAGGAAATCTTACCCCTAGAAAAGTGATGGTCACTGTTTGGTGGTCTAGCGCCGGTGTGATTCATCACAGCTTCTTACCAAACGGGGTGAGCATTACTGCAGATGTGTACTGTGAAGAACTGCACACAATGATGGAGAAGCTGGCACATCTCCAACCAGCATTGGTCAATCGCTCGTCTCCGCTGATCCTGCACGACAACGCGCGACCTCATACTGCACAGCAGACGGTCTCCAAGTTGCAAGAACTGGGGTTGGAAGTTCTCCGTCATCCGCCCTACTCACCAGACCTTGCTCCTACAGACTACTACTTTTTCCAGAATTGGGATAACTCTTTGGCGGGAAAAAAATTCAATACCCGAGAGGCAGTACAAAATGCCTTTGAAGAATTTGTTGCCTTCTGTCCAGCTGATTTCTTTAAGAAGGGCATCAATAAACTGCCACTGCGTTGGGAAAGATGCATTGATTGCATGGGTGATTACTTCGATTAATAGAAATAAAAAATACATTAAAAAAATTCGATTCAATTTTTTCATACAAAACGGCAATTTCATAGGTAAAGACCTAATATTATTATTTTTTGTATTACGTCAGCTTTGAGTGAATACAAATAGGTTATAATAAATATATTTTCGATTTATTAAAATACATATTACCTGAGTATAACTTCTTTAGCTACAATTTCTACTCAAAGCGACTGTTTGATCACATATGTATTTGACATTCAGTATGAGCCTAAACAATGAATATTTTACTTTACTTAATTGTGTTTGTCACATTTTATACCTAAACTAGCGGGCTCGGCAGACGTTGTCCCGCCATGATTATAAAAAAAATCCTTGACAAATTATATACCACAACGTTCCTCATGAGTCACTTTATCCACTGGTGAAAACCGCTTAAAAATCCGTTCAGTAGTTTTTGAGTTTATCGCGAACAGACAGACAGACAGACACGGTAGGGGACTTTGTTCTATACTATGTAATGATTTTAGCATTAGGTATGCACTCCTTCTCAATATGAACTTTATATATGGCAAATTTCTAGATAATCATGTGCGCAATTCGCTTAACTAGGACTACAAAGTATTTTCTTCACGTACTAATGTACCTATAGATTCTTTTTCATATAAGAAAATGTTTACTACCTAGTTATATATTAATAAATATTTCAATTAAGAAACAATTCCATAATAAAAAAATAATTAAAATGATTTCTTAAAATAAGCACTGAAACACTTTCTTGACCTTACACTGACGTCTTGGAAGATGTCGAAGTATTAAATTCCTAATTTCAGAAGATTTGTAATGCCTTTTTCATATCTATATTTTAAAAACTATTTTCTCGTAAAAATAATAATGGTGCATAATATGCAGACAAGTATTGAAATAATGTCCTTGACATTCGTAGGCATTAAGGACTGCAAAGAGATTAGGCGCGTATTCGTTTTCTCATGAGCTAATTTATTTAATCAGCGCCTGCTGTAGGGCGGATAACTTTTCGGGAGACCAGAATTTGGGGACGGCCATTTGTCTTTTGGTCCGGGGCGACATAACCGAGAGAATAGATTGTAAATTAAGATAGTAGTACTACGGTTTTTGAAAATAACTTGTCAATTTCAAGTTAATTTATAACTTAATACCCAAATTGTAATATATAACTATCAGCTAAAGTTATTGATTTTTAATTCAAATCGTAAAATGCCGGCACGATTTAAATACCAGAACATGGTAACTGGGCTTTCCATGTTTCAGACTCGGTAAGACCAGTAACAGTTTTTAGGTTTTACAATAAAGTCCCAAAGCACATTTATACTGATTTACCGGACTGTAAATTCAAGCACCATTCCAAGCGGGTTTTATTGTCAAAAGGCTATTATTATAGAGTGGATCGATATGTGAAGGATATTGATCTTTGGTATTAACACCTCTTTCTGTGCATCCGCTGAAAACGATTGTAATTCTAAAGTATTTTAAAATTATGTCCGCTAAAAAGATAAACCTGATCGAGTTTCTTCTCGATGTCTTCTGGATTGCTTTAAGAACCGATGGTAGTTTTGACGTTCATAAGCGCCTAGTTGGTTTCGATGAAGCGGACGTAGCGCCATCTGTCCTTCAGCCACATCAATAGTTTCGTTTAGTTTGAAATAAGAACGACCATTCAATCATTTGGATATTGTCATACAAAAATACTAAAATCGCGAATAAAAAATGGTAGTGTAGGGTTACAAAGGTCAAAATTTACGGTTGTATGTATTTTTAATGCCACATAATAAAATAATAAAAACTAAAATTGTGAAGAAAAATAAAAAAAATTTTTTTAGGGTTGCGTCAACCTTAACATTTATGGGTATTAAAAGTAGATGTTGACCGATTCTCAGATCTACCCAATATTCATACAAAATTTCATGAAAATCGGTCCAGCCGTTTCCGAGAAGTTTGACAACAAACACTGTGATACGAGAATTTTATATATTAGAAGATAATCTATAGATAGGTACATGATGTCAAATTCAGTGTTTACAGAGTAAAAATCTCCTTTTAATTCAATAAAATCCGAAAATCCTATATTTGATAGCAATTTATTACAAGTATTCAAATGTAAAAACACGACTAGAATTACATAAAAGAACGATATACATATCTACGTATTCGGGAACTTGTTTCTACATAAATCTCTCGATCGTGACTTCCCAACTTTCACCCCAAAGTTTACAAATCATGGAATTAAATTACATAAACTTGTGCTGAACATGAACAACAAGTTTGGCAGAATTATTTGTTCTTTATTAAGGAAATACGAATTGTAAATCTATAGATATCAATAAAATTGGAGTATCTGTGGTACGTCCAGATTAATCTGCGAAACGGCTGAACATGATTATGCCGAGTATGTTATTTTACAGACAGAGAAGTTTTGACACCATTTTCTAAATTATAAAAAAATTCGTTTTACCCTATGGTCAGTTTGGGAAAGGGTCTATAACGACAAAATAACAAAGAAAATCTAACAAAATATAATTCATCCAGGTAAAACACGAATTCCTATGGAACAAAAAAATATTTTAACTAGAACTAAGTCACTGGCACAAACTAGTTTATAATAAATATGATGGGGTACTATTATAAAAAGTATAATACAGAAAGTGAGCTAGTTATGGCTTTGTTGAAAAACTTTTTAAATACCTCATATAGCCTAGAGCAATGGCTCGTAAACTTGTAAAGCTACGAAACACTCAAGAATTTAATGGATGCCCCTGTTATAAGCTAAGAATAATAGTAATTTTCAAGAAAGGTCAAAATTTTATGAAACGCCTACATTACTTTTTTTTTAAAACCAACCTTTCTGATTATTACAGCCATTGGTCATAATATTAGGTCTTTACCTATGAAATTGCCGTTTTGTTTGAAAAAATTTAAACGAATTTTTTCATGTATTTTTTATTTGTATTAATCGAAGTAATCACCTATGCAATCAATCAATGCAACGCAGTGGCAGTTTATTGATGCCCTTCTTAAAGAAATCAGCTGGACGGGAGGTAACAAATTCTTCAAAGGCATTTTGTACTGCCTCTCGGGTATTGAATTTTTTTCCCGCCAAGGAGTTATCCAAATTCTGGAAAAAGTAATAGTCTGTAGGCTCAAGGTCTGGTGAGTAGGGCGGATGACGGAGAACTTCCAACCCCAGTTCTTGCAACTTGGAGACCGTCTGCTGTGCAGTATGAGGTCGCGCGTTGTCGTGCTGGAGCAGCGGAGACGAGCGATTGACCAATGCTGGTTGGAGATGTGCCAGCTTCTCCATCATTGTGTTTAGTTCTTCACAGTACACATCTGCAGTAATGCTCACCCCGTTTGGTAAGAAGCTGTGATGAATCACACCGGCGCTAGACCACCAAACAGTGACCATCACTTTTCTAAGGGTAAGTTTTCGTTTAGGGCATTGTTTAGGTGCTGAACCAGGATCCAACCAACTTGCTGAGCGTTTGCGGTTAACAGAATCCATTTTTCATCGCAGGTAACAATGCGGTTCAAAATTCCTTCATTTGGGTGTCTGTTGAGCAGTGCAAGGCACGTCTCGACGAGTACTTCGCGCTGGCGATCATTGAGTTCGTGGGGCACCCATTTGTCAAGCTTTTTTACTTTGCCAATTTCACGCAAATGGACCAATATTGTTTTGACGCTAACGTCGAAAGCTGCTGCTAATTCAGCCGTAAATTGTTTATCATCAGCTTCCACAATCGCCTTTAATTCGTCATTGTCGACCAAAGTCTTCGGACGACCGCGAGGTTCATTTTTCAGGTCGAAATTCCCAGAACGGAAGCGAGCAAACCAATAACAGGTGGTGCGTTGGTTTCTAGTGTTAGCTCCGTAAACGTCGTTGATGTTGCGTGCCGCTTGTGCCGCGTTGCTGCCACGACGGTACTCATATTCCATATTTACTCGAATTTTTAACGTATCCATGATGACAAAAAAGATTGAAATGCGATGAAAATGTAACACTAATCAATAAACAAATGACTACTTTTGGAAAAAGAATTCCATGTTTTTAAAATAAAATTAATTTGAAATTAGAATTCTTAGTCAAACAAAAATTATTTTGATTTGAAATGGCCAGTACTGCAGAACGGCAATTTCATAGGTAAAGACCTATTATTACAAGTGTCTTGCGATAATTTCAATGTTCTAACAAGATGGTGGCTTCCTTGTTAAAATTTTTCAGGGAGATTTTGTGACATCGCTGACTTTATGCTCCGTGGTAATATTTCCCATCCAGTTCACTTATTTAAAATAATCGAACTATATTACGTAAAATTCCACCGATATTACAAAATACAGACTCAAATAACAGAAGATTATGAATAAAATATGAAAGCCACTACATGATCCAGACTAAGATCCAGACAGAGAGAGATAATTTAATCTTTTTTAGGCATATAACCTAAGAACGTTCATTCTTTTAAACCAATTGTTGAACGAAAGCAATGAGGATATTCTCATTACATTTGTAAGCTATTCTAAAATAATATATTATCATTGGAATTATTTAACCATCAAACTGATTCCCAATTCCTAATTCACTACACTGTTTTGATTGAATAATTGTTAACCTTTTTTTTCTCGAACTGATCATCGACTTCAAATACGCAAACTTAAACTAATAATTTCAGTATTAGCCCTCGATTACTTAAAGAAAAATTTGAATGAGCTGTGTAACGTGAACTGTCTGCCAATGTTGTACAGTCATTTCGAATGAACTTAAGTTAAAAAGAATTACAAGTTAAATTATTAACACAAAGAAAAAATATACAATCACCTATTTATTGTTTCTTTGAAATCCCTAAAAACTATATTTGCAACGATTAGGACAGCGGCTTACTTGGATGACTAGTTGTGGATCACCGTCCAGGAAACTGTGCTGTGTGATAAAAGTTACCAGCTAAGTAAAATTAGTTTTTAAAAAATTAACAACAGTAACATACGCTGATAAAGTAAAAGCGATAAAAGGGATTAAAAAAGAAAAATGTTGCGGCTCAGTTTGGAATACACGAAAGTACATTATCACTTATAATTAATAAAAGAAGCTGGACTCTTAAATAAACGGGAATCTGGAGAAAGTCTTTTATGTAGAAGACGAAAAAAAATATTGCTGAATTCCCATTTCTGAACAATGTTTATTTAAGTGGTTCAGACAGTGTTCAAACCAACTACAGGAGAGTAGAAGCAGTGCCAGTTCGGCAGCTCCTGCTCCCCGGCTTATAGGTGATTGAAGGCACCGTGGGGTTTTAGTCCATGCAAGTCGGACATACTCCACCTCAGCTGCCCGGCTAGGGTGGGAATCCGTAGGGATTTATTTCCCCATAAAAAAGTGTCCAAACCAAAAACAGTGTTACAGACCCATAATGCAACAAAAAGCTGAAGAGTTCACGAATTTGCCGAATATCCTTAATTTTAAAGCTAGCAATGGTTGGTTAGAAAACTTTAAGAAACAGCATGATCTGGCCTTCAAGACAGTGTGCGGCGAAAGTGCGAGTGTAACATAAACCCTTGACAAGTTAAAAACTCAATCACCTAAAATATTTTGTTTCCCTTGGATTTTAAATTATCGAGGTTCTACTGTATTTATGCTCGCAATATATAGTGCGATAATTGTGTCGACAATGAGAAGTCTAACTGAGTAACGAATAAAGATTTTTGAAATTTCTGTTACTTATATGGCTTTTCTACATGCGATGTAATAAACGCCTTACGCCGTTATAAAATCTCATAATATCAATTCCATTCACCTTTTGCACTTCAACTCAATCAACTTGTTCCACATATGATATTGGAAATTTTACAACACTATTTAATATTTCAAATGCAGTTTTGAGTTTGTTTGTTTGTTATTACGCTTTCACGCCTTAACTTCACAATGGATCGTCATGTAATTTTGCATACACGTCGTCCATACAGAAAAAGTCATACAATATTTCGTTTAGAAGAAATATTTAGAATAAAACTACAGTGTATTTAGCACTAATATATATATACATACATATTTAATAAAATATATTTATTTCAGAACTCTAAAATTTGATTGACTCAAAACGGGCTAATCTGATACAATAAAAGCTACCATAATTACCATTATTAGGATATTGGTACATCTATATATAAAATACACATGTCAAGGAAATGTCTTTACCTTATACAAGTAAAACTCCTGTATTTAGAATAACTTATTAATCTATTGAGTCTTATGTAATTGTCAAGTAATTAAAAAATCAAATATTTTAGATTTGACGATTGTATCCATTGATGTGATCATTTCCCGTTATATTATTTAATAGTTTAGCTTTATCAGTGCTGGTAACAATCTTTTTTTTTATACCATCGGTGGCAAACGAACATGCGGGTCACTTGATGGTAAGTGATCACCGTCGCCCGTGGACACCTGCGACACGAGAGGAATCACAGATGCGTTGCCGGCCCTTGAGAAAGGAATCGGCTAGTTTCTTGAAAGATGGTAAATTGTAATGGTCCGGAAACACTGCCGCTGGGAGTTCGTTCTAGAGAACTGACGTACGCGGAAAAAACGAACGTGAGAACCACACAGTATACAACGAGTCGTTCTGTAACGGAACTCAGCAGCCGGTATCAGTCCGAACAGCTCTTCAGAGCACTCTCCGTGGTAGATCCTGTTTTACAAAAATCAGTTTACTATACTGGTCCCGCATGCGGGAACTTTCAGATATTAAGCTGAAAAGAACAGATTGCTTAACGGAGAACTGCCCCCCTTGTAGTGTGAAGGAGACTTTACTTGGTTGATTAGAGTACATAATAATATTGGGGAGGCGCGTGCCTCCATCAGTTTAAGCGCCCCCAGGCTTGATCCTAGCTAAAAGGCCGAGAAGCGATTGAAGACCTGTAGCATTTCGTCCTATGAGGGCCTCCCTCAGTGTCCTAGAGAAATTGACTACAGTACTGTATATAATAGGTCTTTACCTATGAAATTGCTGTTCTGCAGTACTGGCCATTTCAAATCAAAATAATTTTTGTTTGGCTAAGAATTCTAATTTCAAATTAATTTTATTTTAAAAACATGGAATTCTTTTTCCAAAAGTAGTCATTTGTTTATTGATTTGTGTTACATTTTCATCGCATTTCAATATTTTTTGTATTCATGGATACGTTAAAAATTCGAGTAATTATGGAATATGAGTTCCGTCGTGGCAGCAACGCGGCACAAGCGGCACGCAACATCAACGACGTTTACGGAGCTAACACCACAAACCAACGCACCACCTGTTATTGGTTTGCTCGCTTCCGTTCTGGGAATTTCGACCTGAAAAATGAACCTCGCGGTCGTCCGAAAACTTGGGCGACAATGACGAATTAAAGGCGATTGTGGAAGCTGATGATACACAATCTACGGCTGAATTAGCAGCAGCTTTCGACGTTAGCGTCAAAACAACATTGGTCCATTTGCGTCAAATTGGCAAGGTAAAAAAGCTTGACAAATGGGTGCCCCACGAACTCAATGATCGCCAGCGCGAAGTACGCGTCGAGACGTGCCTTGCACTGCTCAACAGACACACAAATTAAGGAATTTTGAACCGCATTGTTACCTGCGATGAAAAATGGATTCTGTTTGATAACCGCAAGCGCTCAGCAAGTTGGTTGGATCCTGGTTCAGCACCTAAACAATGCCCTAAACGAAAACTTATCTCTAGAAAAGTGATGGTCACTATTTGGTGGTCTAGCGCCGGTGTGATTCATCACAGCTTCTTACCAAACGGGGTGAGCATTACTGCAGATGTGTACTGTGAAGAACTGAACACAATGATGGAGAAGCTGGCATATCTCCAACCAGCATTGGTCGATCGCTCGTCTCCGCTGCTCCTGCACGACAATGCGCGACCTCATTCTGCACAGCAGACGGTCTCCAAGTTGCAAGAACTGGGGTTGGAAGTTCTCCGTCATCCGCCCTACTCACCAGACCTTGCGCCTACAGACGCACCTACTTTTTCCAGAATTTGGATAACTCCTTGGCGGGAAAAAAATTCAATACCCGAGAGGCAGTACAAAATGCCTTTGAAGAATTTGTTGCCTCCCGTCCAGCTGATTTCTTTAAGAAGGGCTTCAATAAACTGCCACTGCGTTGGCAAAGATGCATTGATTGCATGGGTGATTACTTCGATTAATACAAATAAAAAATACATGAAAAAAATTCGTTTAAATTTTTTCATAGAAAACGGCAATTTCATAGGTAAAGACCTAATATCTATTCGTGTATTTTTTAAGGTATCTTACCCGTCTTAACAAATTATTGTTACACCAGTGCTTTTGACAACTTATGTTGAGATATAAAACAAGTCAACGGATTACATTCGTATCAAGGGATATTAGAAAATAAAACAGCTATAACTGTAATAATACTCATCAAATATTATACCAAGATTTAAGACAATCAAAATACACTATAAATAAACAATTAAGTTATTATAATGTGTCGTTCATACTCAGTTTATTAGTATCATTTTTTATTAAGGCTACAAATGTTATTGTAATCACAGTTATGTATTGACTCGTGGAAGTGACTTCTAAGATGCTCAAATGGGCACAATTCATTCTCACACATGGGTAACTTAATTATTTTTTCTTGATGCAACGTCAGCACATGCAAGCCGTCCTTACACCTGAAAGGTATGCAACAAATTAATGATTTTGCCCAATCATTCATTACATAGTATAAAACAAAGTCCCCTACCGCGTCTGTCTGTCTGTCTGTTCGCGATAAACTCAAAAACTACCAAACAGATCTTTATGCGGTTTTCACCAGTGGATAAAGTGATTCACGAGGAACGTTTTGGTATATAATTTGTCCAGGATTTTTTTTATAATTAGGGCGGGACAACGTCTGTCGGGCCCGCTAGTGATATTATAAAAAGGTGTAGATACGTTACTTATATGATATTTTGACAAAACAAGTGGCACGATAACGCACACATACGTAAAGTAATATTGTAACGCCACACAATTTTAGATAAAATGTGGAAGTAAGATGGCATATTCTCAATATCGGTGGTGAAAAAGAAATAGTTATACGTTGCTTAGATACGGGCGTATTGACGGGACAGCCTTAAAAAATAAGCTAGTTAGCCAAGTTTTAACAAGGCGCTGTCGAAGCACTTATGACGTACAGCTTTTTAGTTATATTGTGATTGGAATTTACCATCAACTGTAATAAAATCTAAGAAAAATAATCGGTAAACGTCGTCAATATTTGCGTCCAATAATTAGAAAAGATTAACATAACAAATCGGTAAAATTTTTGTGTAACTCCAAATTTTATGTTGTAATTTATTATCTTTTTTTATTGGTTCACAAACCAGACGTCTCACAAAGAATAATTCCCCATACATTAACGAATATTAAAAATAAATGTCGGTCTTAAAAAAGTTAATGTAACTAACTTAACAGTTAAAAGTACACATCACAAATTTCAACAAACCATGCTTAGAAGTAGGATTCTAGTTTTAATTTATTTTAAATCGTTCACTAAGCTAAAAACTCATTTTGAATCTGTAAATAGTCAATTGCAATATTACATTTTTAACAAAAGATATTATTGGAAGAAAAAATGTACTGTGAACTAAGTATAGAGTCGAGTTTAAATGAAGGTAATATTCATTTGGCAAAAATACTGGCTGAAAGTTTAAGCAGTAGCAATATTTATGGTGGATACTCTGCACTCGATTCTTGTTCTAAATCAATTAAAAAATTCTACCTAATTATCTAAAAAATACAAAAATTATATGCAATCTCCTACGCTTCTATGTTAACGCACAGTGTCATCGGGTGTAATCGGGCGATTTCACTTACATTTGAAAGGGAACATGGGAACGGTATGAACAAAACAAGGGTTTATGGTCCGTTTTATTATCGAAGGTTATTAACTCCGGGTGGCCCCTGCAGCTTTCGGCAGTGGCCATTGCACCTACGTTTATTACGTTTTTGTTTACACCTTTCAAATTCTTAGGACACTACAGAACTTTACAAGAACAGAACCTTAACTTAGGTTATCTTTGTTATTTATTAGTATTTGGTTTGATATTATTATTTTATCTGTTAAATGTGACCATGAACTATCATCTCTTAGAATACTGTAAGCTACTAACCTGACACCCGGTATATTGGGCTCTGTGAGTGCAGCTAGATAACCTACAGAGAATAGTCCTGATTTCGCAGCTACAATTGTATGCGACACCGTGGAAAAAGTAATGTTCACAAAGAAAATCATAATCGGTTTATAAATTACGAAGTTCTAAGGTAACAAACATTTTAAAAAACTTAACGAAACGAGAATCTCCTCATTTTTGAAGTCGATTAAACATAATTTAAAAAAAGGATGTGTCGGACACACACGTGCACGATAAAAGTGAAACTTTTGTGTAACAGGAAAACATTTTAATTTTAAAAAATACAACAAAAGTCCAACATCACGTAGTTTTCAACACTCTACCCGACACAGTGTTTACCCCACCACTTTTCGTCGTACAATAAGATTCCGGATTAGAATTTTAAAGCCCTCCCATAAATTTCACTTCGAATAACAAGTAGAAAATGGCTTTGATTAATTAATTACTTTAGACAGTACTATTAATATATACTTACGAGAATAAAACAAAAGCTAAATTCGAAGCGAAGCAATCAATATCCGACGCTCTCCATATTCTGTCCGAAATTAATTTATCCCCTCTTAAAGGTGATTCAGGTTTGTATAGTCCCATGTGGGAAAGAACTTTAAGTATTGTACCCGAATGGGCGAAAAGGAAAGTAGCACTGGGCTCTTTCTTGTCACTGAAATATTTACTACATATTTAGTCCACTATCTACACATTCTTTAATTTTACACTAAAATGCCAAGGGTAATGAAATAAATATTCTTATTATTAAAATCATATATAAATAAACCCAAAACGTCATTCTTTCAATCGCAGCCGAAATTTATGCATAGGAAATAATAATTTCCAAATTAAAGAAACTTTACACAACACTTGGTTTTTTTTAATATGCAGATATATAATATGTTGTAATTAATTATCTTCTGACTATTTACCTAAACAGTTAAAGTATTCATGAAGAATAATTTCCAACGTACTACCAAAAATCAAGAATGTAATATCTGCTTTTTTAAGCTGACATACGACGAGGGACATAAATAAGCATAGCAATTATTTTTCTTTCCATTTTGTAAATACAAATTTTAAATAATGAAAGTGATATATTTTCGATAAAGTTAAAAAAAAAACAGTGAAGCTATGATGCTCACTGCCTATAGCTAATTTTTACGTTTGTATATCTAAAGTAACTACTAAATTAATCGAAATTAATTCGATACAGTAGTGAATTATTAGTTGTATGTGTAAAAAAACACAAACATACACACAAAAAGGCATATATTGGTAACTTCCGTTTAAAATGTTTAGTTTGTAAATTAAATTCCTCACCAAAACTGTGCGTTACAAAACTTAAGTTCAAAAACTTCACGATTTAATTCTTTTAATATTATCAAAGTGAACAACAACTCACCTAAAACTGTCAAACATGTGCTTGACTGACAAGCACGCTTGACGGTAAGTCAAATCGTAACCGTAACTATCTAGCCAATAGTGTTTCAGATCCATATAGTATTCGAAAACCTAAAACATATTATCAATACTGAAAATATTAAATTGAGTTAATAATATATCATAGAACTTCATGGTAAATCATAGCTTACCTCTGTATGAAGTCTGTACCTATATTACTGGTATAGTTATTAATTGTATATCATTACTAACCTTGGCACTACTCTCGTTGAAGGCACTACACCAGGGTGATTTGTAGTGTTTATTCCAAGCTGTTTCATATCCACATGTTTTATATAAAATCAGCACTGTATCTAAAAATAAGAGAACACAAAAAAAAAATTAAAATTATTCAACCAGCACTTCTCTTCGAATTAAATTTATGATATCTATACGTATTTAGTATATGAGTAACACTAGCGGGCCCGGCAGACGTTGTCCTGCCCTGATTATAAAAAAATCCTTGACAAATTATATACCAAAACGTTCCTCATGAATTACTTTATCCACTGGTGAAAACCGCATGAAGATCCTTTAAGTAGTTTTTGAGTTTATCGCGAACAGACAGACAGACACAGTAGGGGACTTTGTATTATACTATGTAATGATGATTTAATCAACATTACCCAGTCTGTCATTATATATCCTTTAGCCACTAGTTTAACTAATCTGTTTGTTTCCAAATACTTTGATATCAAAAAATTATACTGTAAACAATAATGAAAACACAAATATTGGGACTAAACGCTATAAGTAGCTTAATTAGGCAATGTAGCAAATAGCAAAGCAAGCTATGAATAGAATTCAAATCTACAAACCCAAACTTAGTATTGTATCAAAACCCAGTATTTCAGAGACAGACCTCAAAGAATCATTCATTTCCTTACTAACACCAAACAATTGTTGTTCCACATATGTTTTTGGATTTTTTTTTACTTGCTTTTGCCACTTGTCACAGTATTTGTAAAACTGAAAACATTACAACTAAGTGTATATGATTCTACTAACACTTATAATTAAACTTATATTATTATAAGTAATAACTTAACATTCCTGTTATTTCTTATAAATGACTACACATCCCTTATAAAACCTGTAAATTTTTTTTTTAGAAAAATAGTTTAGGTATGTATCTTAATAAGTTGTGGTGGTAGAGTGGTTTGATTTGTGGAATTTTAATTTGATATCCACTGGTTTAAATGCTGGCATGTACCAATGAATTTTTCTGAATGCATATACAGTTACTAATTTAAATTGCTTACGGTGAAAGACACCATTATTAGGAAAGCTGAACCTGAGAAATATTCTTGTAGTATCACCATATGCGGGAAAATAGACAAATGTGGATTTCTCTGAGTTTGAAATCTCCAATTTGTCATGGGCTTGTGTTATAATTATGCTCATATCTCCCTTCTGTGAAAGGCCTACACCCCTAGAGTGGGTTTTTTATAGGCTAATGTGATCATATGTAATTTAATAAAGAAGCTACAGAACAGCTAAAAGAAACATTTTAAAGCATAGACATCTTTCAAGAATAGTACAAAAGGTCTTCTATAATAGTTTTTTTGTATCTAAACATGTTGATAATAAATAATACCATTCAATATACAAAAATAAATTAATTAATATATTTTACATTTAAAAATTTAAATAAATATGAAAAAATAATTACCCTTAGAATTGTATCAATTTTTATAACTGGAGCATATACCACATTTTGTGCATCTTTGTTATCAAATAAGCCATTTGCAAAATATCTCGCACTCTGTTGAGCCCTTTGTGTTGCTGTGTACCGGAACTGAAATGTTTGGAAATAATATTTATTTAGCAAACACTATCCATAACTTATGATACAATTATTACCCCAATATTAAAATCTTTCATTATATTAATAAATATTTGCTTTTATAAAAAATAATTTCAACTTTAACATATAATGGAAAAAAAAATATACACATAATATATAACAAAACAATACATATAGATGTGTAAATAAAGCAAAGAGTTAATATATATAATAAAATGATAGAGATCTGCTCTTGCATCATGCAAAAGAGCACTGGATTAAAATGCGATCATTCTTTTTTAGTTGTACTTCATAGACACTTAGCCTTTAAGTAAATAAAATTCTCACTATATGCTCATTAAATATAGATTTATAAAAAAACTACCATTTTTATAAGCACTATGTGTTCAGCAACATGTGTTTTACTACTGTGGAAAAGTAAAAGTAAATATCTAATATCAATTTCTTTTATGTCTTTCTTCTGAACATAAAAATTATTGTTAAGATAATAAATAATAAAGATGAAGTCCCGGATATTTGGTAGTTATAAATAAAAAAATCATTATATTGTTAAAAACATACATAGATATCTTAATCTGTAATTTACAAAAAAAAAAAAATTACATGGAATATTACCAAGAAAGTAGTATTATTGTACTTCTGTTTAATAACCCCAGGGAATCTTTTTTGCATCCTCTCTGCTAAAAGAACCATTTCATCTTGACCTTCAAAAGTTAAAAGCTTCTCCTCACCCACACTTACACTAGGAATCCAATCTTGAAAAGCTTTCAGCTGATTTTTATTTAGTTTACCTAAAGGTTATTAAAGAAATTATTATATACTTATGTATGAAGACAATACTGGTTTACAGCACTTCTTATAAAAAACTTAAGAGTTTGGGAAGTTTGTGTATGAAAAAATCTCTCTAACAAAAACTCTTTCACTGAGAAAATGCAACATTCTGGATAATGCTTAAAAATTGTATTTCCTTGTTATTAAGTACTTATAGTTACTATTAAGTATTTGTTTGAAACTTAATTAGGATTGCAACTTTTTAACGTTCAACCTTAAAGTTATATATGACAAAAAGAGGAATTTAAACATTTATACAAACGGCACTTAAACATATTTATGGTAAACATTTATTCATCTTTGTTGCCTCCAGAGTAGATGTTTATATTAATAATTTACCTTTTCCAAGTTTGTGTTGGAGCAATATTTTATACTTGAGTTCCCTGAGAGTAGTATTCATGCTATTCATGTCCTTAACGCTAGGCAATCTGGTTCCATGTCTTATTATCATCCATATTTTGGTATCTCTACACGCTTAAAACAAAGACATAAATTAGTATTGTAAATATTTACAAAAACGATATCTGTGAAGTATTTATTAATATAATACTTACAAGGATACTTGATTCTGGAATCGTTTGTATTTCCTTTGAATCTGTAAGGAGTGCGTGAACCTAAATAGTTTCGGACATCGTCTATTGTAAAATGAGCGTCGTTGTAACTACTTAATATATGTAACAGAAATACAATTAATAAGTAAGTATTCATAATTGTTTATTTACGAAAATTTCATATTTACTAAACCAAAACAACTTTTTGACTTTTGTCAATGCTAGTGTTGCCAGATGGCTTAAAATGCATGATATTACGTATTCAACGTTAGATAAAATATTCTGTATATCTCACGGAATAAATAATAGTGGTATATCTATTATTCCATAATTACTGTAATCGTTACTACTATTCTAATTAAAATATATAACAGTTTCTTCTTTATTATAAAATAATAAACATATCAGTCTACTCCCACAAAAGAAAGAGGTGTACTCCATCCCTTGATTACACTATTGTACCTCCTATTATAAATTTATGTTGGTATCTATTGAAGCAAATAAAGAACAATATGAAGGGATGCTGGAAAGACTGTGTTTAGAGACTAGAATTTTTTTCTTTCAGAAAACAAGATAGAGTTACACTATTTCATTACATTGTATAATACTTTTCTATGATAAAGATATTGTAATATGTTAATGTGTTGTAATTTTTAAATTCAGGCTTTTCACAACTTAAATTTACTAAACAATATTTGATTAATTGTTATAAAGTAAAACCTAGCATTATATTCCAGGGCTGCCATTCTCAATTTTTGTTTAAATAACATTCAATAAATGATTTTTAAAGCAGGTCGCGTGTAAGAACTATTTATAGGTAATAGCTACATGCAATGAATATTGAATAAATAAATTTGAACTAATTTTAATTTGTTTATGAAAGTGTAGCTACCGAGAATGTCATCCTCTCTGGCAGACTGGCTGAAACTTTTGTAAATATTGTAAATAGAATATCGTTCAAACAATTGAACAAATAAATGAAATGTCGCATGTCTGTATAAATAGCTTTTATGATAATTTTAATAAACAGTCTATTTTACACTCTCCAAGTCTTATTATTACGCTGTCCGTGTTAGTCTGGAATGTTCTAGTAGTGAGCCGAAGCTCCTACAAAAGTATCTTTTATGAAACGCGTTAGGTTAACAAATGAAACAAAGTTGAAGGTAGTATTTAAACCAGAAAATCTTATCAGAACATTGCTTAAGAGCTATGAAGGATACACAGGGTTGTGAAAAACAATGTGTCCTCAATAAAACAGAACCAGTGGCAGCCCCATTATCTCCTCAACATATTGTTATCAGTGATAACCTTGTATAATACTTGGATAGTTTCACTACAAAACCTACATATTATGGCAGTAAATTAATAGTAATTTTTATTTTAATATCATCAGTTTGTAACAATTTAGATTGTTGAAACGCAGAAGAACAATACCTTTAGTGTAATACCTATGAGTAAATTAAAAAAAATTACTAAGGGCAATTTTCTGAATCTATACTAATATTATAAAGCTGAAGAGTTTGTTTGTTTGTTTGGTTGAACACTATGATCTCAGGAACTACCAGTCCGACTTGAGAAAACCCTTCTGTTTTAGATAGCTCATTTATCGAGGAAGGCTTTAGGCTATATATCATCACGCTAAGACTAATAGAAACAGAGCACCAATGAAAAATGTTTCAAAATCGGGCACTTTTTTCCTTTCGAGAGATTTAGTTAGCGTTAGTGTTATATACCTTGCCATGGTAACGTGGTAAGTTTCTATCGCAAACATTATGAAAGTTTATTTTGTTTTCCTATGCAAAAAGTTTATACTACTTTTATTTCCAATTTTTATTTGTTCTCTATTACGTATTATAAAAATAAAGTTTGTGTATGTACAATTAAAATAACAACTTTTTGATGAATAGATATGGCTACAAATACCAAAAAAAATTTTTTTTATACTTTGTCTATATTTTTAGATTATTATATTTTGTCTGTTTGTTTGTTTGTTCCGGGTAATCTCCAAAACGGCTGGACCTATTTTAACGGGAATTTTACTTTTTACTGCCAGAAAGCCGAAATTATAGCGGTTGACATATTCTATTTTATTTGTCCGCATTGCTATTTCCAAAATGGTTGGACCGATTTTCACGGGATATTCACTGGTAGATTGCAGACCTCATAAAAAGTAATTTAGGTTTTTTTCAGCCGCAGTGGAATATCCGAAATGCTTAAATTAATTTTCACGGGACTTTCACTGGCAGACAACTAACTAATGAGCTATTTTATTTTAAGGTAGTGGGCTCGACAGACGTTGTCCCGCCCCGATAATAAAAAGAAAACCTTGACAAATTATACCTAAACCTTCCCCATGAACCGTTCTACCTACTAGTGAAAACGGCATGAAAATCCGTTCTGTAGTTTTTGACTTTATCGCGAACAGATAAACAGACATATCAGAGGACTTTGTTTTACACTATGTAGTGATGAACTGTTACCTATGCATTCGTTCGTGTGAAATTGATCAAAAATAGTTTGTTTACTGTAAACAAACGCGTGAGACGTGCGCTGTACTAGACTCCAAGAATAAATGTATGTAATTTGAATTATATTATCATTTTGGTCAATTTCCGGCCATTTTGTTTTATTTACCGCGTTTGCTCCTACATAATTTAATAAAAGTTTTTTTTTCTCGAACTGACTATGCTATTAGCTTTGCGGCATTTACGGCTTCATCGAACTATTATACATAACTCAGTGATTATAGCAATGTATAAGAATAACACAATTATATTGACAATATGGGCATGTTATATCTATATAATAAACAATTTAACACAAATTGTTCAATAATGTATAGTTTAAAATTTTCATTACCTACTTTCTTATATAGTGTTAGTGAGCATCGAGGGTGGTATATAGTAGGTTAAAATTCCAGGTATGCTGCTGATGATAAATCCCATCCCATTCGATATACTGTTCGTATTCACATATCTAATGTACACGTAACATAATACAGTAGACGGCGTGCGTGTCGTAGTTACAAATGTTTTTGAAAAAGCATTTCTGTAATGTACACACCTAATTACAAATTTACATTTCTTTAATACATTTAAAAAAAACGCGAGCGGAGCCGCGGGGGACAGCTGGTAACTTAATAAAAGAATATAGCAGACTCTAATATGGTTTATTCCCTGTTTACCTGAGATATTATTACAGTAAGAATTTAGCAATTATATTCAAATTAGGATGACCTGAAAAAGGGAGGCTCCTTCAAATTTACTTGTCAAAATTAGGATATCTTTAATTTGATAAAAATAACAAAGCAACACAAATGATTGTATTGAAAACACATTTGACAAAAAGCAAAAAACAAGCTGTGTTCTATACTAGAATTTTTAGTAATTTACAATGCACCATGGAATGCATTTTCCTATGTATACAATAAAAATAATAAAATGTTGTGTTTTAAGGTATTGTACTCATTTTGGATAATGTGGTAAAAACAACAAGGCATAAATTATCACTAACATTGTTTTTTTAGTCAACCTGTAACAGTATATTTGATTCTTGTAATGTAGCTTTTAATGTAAATGGTTTATTTAGTTTCTCAACATTAAATGTTTCTGCAGCAAACCCTTCACTCTCAGGATTGTCATGTAAACTAAAGCTTATATCTTTTATATCTGCTTCAGTATTAACAGTTTGAATATTTTGAGTGAATAGTGGAGTTCCTTCTTTAAACAACTGCACAGTTTGATCCAAATACTTCAAATAAATATCTTTTCCTAAGAACTCAACTTCCGTGTTCAAATCATTTAAGGAAAATTCAGGAATATCTAAGAGTATGCTAGCTTCTTTCGCACAACCCATAGAGATAACTTCATCTGGGTTGATGCCAGTAAGTAGTTCAGCTTCTGGCAACAAGCTGGCTATGGCCGATTGCAATTTAGGTATCTTCATACTACCCCCACATAACACAATCTTATTAATTTGACCTTCAAAACTTTCAATCAGTTTCTGTGCAGGTTCTATGTAAGCAGATATTTTTGACGATATAATGTTTTCAAATCTAGCTCGAGTTACATTTTGGCTCCAGTCCACACCGTCGAGAAGTGACTCAATGAATACATGGGCTGAATTCAATGTTGATAGGACATGTTTACAGTTATCAGCATGATGTAACAGCTTAGCCATAGCTCTTCTACTCTCGTGCGGATCTAATTTCCATTTCTGTCGAAATTCCTGAGCAATATAATCAGCTAAATCTTTAGTAAGGCATTGCCCGCCAAGGTCAGTCCTGAAGATATTCTTCTCAATTGTTATAAACCCTCCTGATACTTTTGCTATTGAAACATCACATGTAGAACCACCCATCCTATAAACAAGAACATTAACATCTTCAGGAGTCTCTTCAATGTTATAGGCAAGTAGAGCTGCAGCTGGTTCACTGATCACCTGCAAAACATCAAAGCCAGCTAATTCAGCACATTTCATTAGCCTTTCTCTGCTAGCACTCGACCAATGTAACGGCGCGGCGAGAACTAACTTTAAGTCTTCTTCATTACTCATAGAATGACTAGCGATAGTAAACAATTTAGCATATATTTTTGTAGCTATATTGTCAGGGTTTGAATAAAGAGTTGTTTCACTAGTTTCGAATTCGTAGACTAATTTTTCTTCGTTTCTAATCCGGCACGATGACGAGGATTCCACATAAGCCAAGTCATCTTCATTAAAATCTTTATTCATAAGACGTTTGTTGTGTTTTATTATTGATTTCGAGGAAGGTTGACCAGATTTAGCAGGAAGACCAATCTCCCATTCCGTGCCGTTCAAAGCGATTATAGCTGGAGTTACTCTATCACCGGCATCGTTGGCTACAACTGAGGCTGCACCATTGGTGTAGGATGCTAAACACGCGGAACTGTTACCTAAATGAATACCGTACGCCGCCGCCATTGTCAATTGTCTATTTAACTGCAGCACGTTTTTATCAATCGTTTGTTTCTGTTTTAATAATTAACACGCGTCAGAAAATATTGAAATTGTATATAACCAAAAGACTACTCTTATTTATGCTGGAAAGTACATTGACTAGGGATGACAATTTGAAATCGTTGTGAAAAATTTATATTTGAATAAAATAAAAAAATATTATAATCGATTTTAAAAAATGAACTGCTATAGTGGATTAATCTCCTATACTATAGTTTTCTGATACGATTAATTCTATTTAGATAAAAATAAAACCATACAGTTATTTATAATTAGTTCACCTTAATCTAACAGGGCACAATTTTCAACTTAATAAAACATAAACACGACAGACGATTGTTGAGCATAAATAAACGTAATTGAGGTCATCTTTTTTTTTGTTTATATTCTTTTATTATTATTAGTATGATGGAATACCAGAGATTACGCAAAATAATTAGGTTTCATATTATCTTATTAGTGATTTCTACTTATAATGTTGTTTGATTTTGGCGTTCAGTATTAAATATTTTAAACTATACAATGTTAATTTTCATATATATTCTTTAACCAAAAAAAAAAAATTCAATTTAAAATATCTCTTCGCGTATGTTTAATTACAGTAAATTATAAACATTTTATGATATTCCTAAAATTAGAGACGTATAACATCGATTATTATGTTGCATTTATTTACACAAATAAAAACTGATAAAAGAACAGACCGATTTATCAATAAATATTTTCTAGTACTCGATTTATCCATTATCAATTCTACAGAAAACAATTTGAATCGATTTAAAACTAATTGGTAGAATTCAATCCCTAGTATTGACCACAGAGTATATGACGGCATATTTGTACTCGGTGTTTCTATGTTATTTGTTGGTATATCCCAAAAAATTGTATAATGTTTCATAAAACTGGGAAGAGAAAGTCCTAATTCGAATCCTAAGTACGCACATAAACCATAGTTCGATGTGACTAATAGGTACCATAATAAACTGAGTGACGATAAACAGCTAAGCAGTTTCCCGTTTTGTTGCATACAACAAAATTATGTTTTTTAATAAATTCACTTATAATTAAATTTTAAATAACATTTTACTAATTTACTACTTGCGATACTGTAAGCAATACTATACTTTTTAAGGTATCAATTTAATAAAAAAATATACAGTTATTGTGACATCATTCATTCAAATGCGTATTTGCCACATACGAGACAGTTTGACAAAATTTTTAACTTGATGACCTGACTACCCGGGTACAAGAATTCATTATTAGAAAGTTGAAGATTAATTAAAAAATGTCCTGCTATTATGATAAAATTTTACCGCGTTTTCTTTTATCGATAGCTCAGGCGCATGCTAAATTTCGAACCTACGTCAATCAATGTTGATCAATATAACCAATCACAACCAATATTTTTATACCACATATTATTAAATGGTAACAAATTAAATTTTTTAGAGTTGGTAAAGCCACGCTGAAGCTATTACTGGTTTCAGCATGAATGGGTCGGCTCGCCCGGGGTAGTACCACCCTCTCAACCGACGTGCTTGCATTGTTGCGTTTCGTTCGGTCAGTGAGAGCGCCGGATAACCACCTCCTCGCAGCACCCCCTCTCCACTCCCCCTCCCCACTCCCCCTCCCCCAAACACAGGATGGCAACGCACTTGCCACGTTTCTGGTGTTGCAAGAGTCTATGGATGGTGGTGATCACTTAACATCAGGTGACCTACCTGTTCGTTTGCCTACTATGATAAAAAAAAAAATTGTTGTACTAAAATATTTTCGGTCCGAAATATTATCAAGAGGAACTGTGTACTGAGTAAATAGATGAAAATGCATACAATCATCAGCTCTATACGAACTATCGAAGGAAATGAATATTGTTAAAATCATTAAAATAGAAAGAATTTAGAATTATAAGCAGCCTATTAGACTGTGTTGGTGTTTTATCGAAAAGAAGACTTGCATATTTTTTTATTCCATGTATGCAAACATGTTTTATGAACCTCAAAATAAATTTAAAATAAACGGTATAAAAACGCACTAAAAAGGATTTATTTTCCAAAAACAACACAGTTAATCAAATAGGTTAATAAAAACAATTTTTAAATCTTTATTACTATTATAGAATGTTTAGGTAATTTCAAGAGCCTTTTAATTGTATATAATATCGAGATAAGTAATAATAAAACGTATTGATAAAAATAACTACGAGTTTTTGGCAGGATTTAGGTCTGTCATGTAGTGGATTTTATATTTTATTCATGATCTTGTGTTACTTGACTCTATATTGTGTAAAATTGGTATTGTTTTATGTACTATAGTTTGTTTATTGTGCATAAGTGAAGTGAATGGAAAATAATACCACGGACCATGAATTCTGAGATGCCACAAAAACTCCATGGAAAATTCTAACAAGATGGCCACCATCTTGTTAGTTCATTGTAATTATATCAAGAAACTTGTAATATCGATACTCACTTGACAATGGCAGTAATAGTCTACTAGAAGTCTGGTTGCCAAAAATAAAATAGAAGAAGAACTTGTAATACTATTAACTATTCGACAATGGCAGTAATAATCTAAAAGATTGGTTGCCAAAAATAAAGTTAAAAAAAAAAACTACAGAGATACTGGCACATAAGGGCGCGGCGCCAGACTCTGAAAAAAATGTATATTTTGCATTACCTTTTAGAAAAGCGGGAAAACAAAAATGTGATTTTATTCTTACGCTTATAAGAATAAAAGCAACTTTAATTTAACATGAATAATTCACAAGATAAATCTAAACTTTCTAATGATTGTAAGCAAAATATTTTACAGAGTATATCCAAGTTCAAAGTTGTAAGATTTTTGTATTTTTTTTTCTATATTTCTATATATTTTATTTGCTAAAATGTACTTGGCTAACCTAATAATTTAAAAATAAATATTCCGTTAAATGTGTAAAGAATAAAGTATTCATATACGTAGTGAAACTTATGACAAAATATAATTTTAGGAGTTTATAAATGAGAGAGAAGAATGCATGAAACTACGAGAGATCAATTCTAAACTCGAAGTAGAAGTAAAAGAAGCGAGAGAGCTAGAAAAATCTCATCGTTATCATCTATTAAATTCACGTGAAATGATTGGTAATTTACAAGATACCGTATCCCAATTGGTTTATTTAAAAAGAGAATTGAAAAAATTAAAAGGAGATATTTCATCAAAAGACGCAACCATGACAGCTTTTGAAAAGGTTAATAATATTTAACAGGTTATATTCATTGATAGTAAGTTGGTGCTTAAAAAACCGCTCGGTATTATATAGATTGATGATATTATAACAATAAATAAAATGATGTATTTTTGTTAGAAAAATAATAAAATTGTATATTATGTCGAAGCAAGAAAAAGCACTTTTTAAATATTTTTTTTGGCAACCAATATTTTAGTAGATTATAACTGCCATTGTCGAGTAGGTAATGATGTTACAAGTTTCTTGCGATCATTCCAATAAACTAACAAGATGGTGGCCGTCACGTTTGAACTTTTCAGGGAGTTTTTGTGGCAAGTCAGAATCCATGCCCTGTGGTATTATTTCTCATCCACTTCACTCGTGTAGAATAACTAAACTATATTACATAAAACACCACCAATATTACAAAATATAGAGCCAAATGACACAAGATTATGAATAAAATATAAAAACCACTAGATGACATTCCTAGATGCCGCCAAAAACTTCCAAGAACAATTGTTTTCCCTAGATACTATTGCATTTTTGATTGTACTTATAATTATAATACTAACTAATGTTATAAATAATGTGAGTTTGTTTCTTTCTTACGCTTTCTCATTTTAAGTAATCACCCGATCAAGATCACCGATCAAGGTACTGTAAAGGAGATAGGGCATATCTACATTAACAAGCGACGTCTTTTTTTTTAACCAGGGGAAATCCTACATGTGATACACGTCCCACTGCCGGGGGACAGCGTGAGGGTTATGCCGGACTCCTACCGGCTAAAACCCCTGGGCCGCTAGGCGCGTAAGTTGACCAGAGTTGCGCGACAAGCATACTTCCACTAACCTTGGTCACGCGCTTGATTCTACCCGAAGATGTTGATATGGGGACCCTCACATCTGGGAGATGTTGCGTTTCTCTCCCTAGCTTCATTCAGAAGCAGCGGCGAACCGTGCTCCTCCATCAAGGGACCTATAGGATACATGGCAACAGGCGCCACCGAACAAGCGACGTCTCATCGGATTTGGTTCAACTGTTTAGAAAATAATCCTGCACAAATAACAGACACTTCAATTTTATTTATATGTATAGATTTACTGGTATTTTTTTATAGGAGAAACAAAGTATTTCAGAAAGATACGAGGAATCTATAAATGAGTTACGTCGATCACATGAAAAGGAAATAGCGGAGATAGCGATTGCCAATGACAGGAAAAGTTAGTACCAAATATGCTTATATATTACCTACTTACTAAATCACTGGTATTTGTAATGATTGAAATAATTTACACATAAATAAACATAAGAATCGAGGATCAGAAACTATATATTTCCTTTTAGGTCATAAGTGAGGTAAATACAAAATAATATTGAGACAAACGTAAATAAAAGTTTAAACATTTTTAAAGAAAAAAACTCGATAGCAAAGCCCCTTGGTTTGCTCTGTACTTGGTAAATAAGGAGTCCGGTGAAGCTGTTAAGACCTTGCTAGGTCAATGGCGTAGTCAGTTCGAAAAAAAAACCATATAAATGAAATTATAGAGGAGTTCCGTTGTGCGCGCATCACGCAAAAAGAATTCTAGATGTTTTATTAGATCATTTTTTTACTCCTTAGACACTTGGTACTTTATCTAAATATTCGCAAGCTTAGCATTTTCTTAGCTTGTGCTGAGCTAAGTTCAAGTCATCAAATTCAACGACTTACGAAAAACTTTGGCATTACTTATGCGAATAAAACAAAGTACGACAAAATAATAATGTAACACGTGGCATTTCTATACTTTTTAAATTACCATTATTACTTCATTTTCGATGCTTCCATTGTTTGTTTCATTTTCTGTTTACTTGTTTCTTTAATTTTTTCACTATTCTATCAATATGCATGGTTCAATTTATATAATAATTTTTATATAATTAAAGACACTTTACAACAACAAAACAAAACTAACCACAAGCTTAGTGTAATTAGACTATAAATTCGAAACCTAATATTGCGCTGAGTATGTCTACTCAACTAAGTTTAAGCTCAGCTAAGGATAAGATAAGGCTGAGTACGTTCTACAGATATCACTCTAAAACCTTGATCTCATCACAACAGGTATGAATATTTGTGATCTACCTGACATTGTGCTTATTAACATAATTATAATAGTTCAACAGATTCAACATGACTCTGATACCCAAGTAGCTCAGTATGGTTGCACTATAGAAGAAATGAAGATCAAATTAAAAGAAACTGAAGTAACACATGCGGAAAAGGTAAAAATTGAACATTGGTGTAATTATATTGTACGTACAGGATTTTGCTATTTTCATATCATATAAAGCCAGAGGCGGAAAACATCGTACATGCCTGTGAGTCAGACTCTAAGTTTGATGTACTATCATGTAAACCTAAATCAATATGGTCAGATTGTGGTCAAACGCCAATTCTATACCAGGTGAAAGGCTAAACACACGCAGTATTCTAGGATATAATACTTCATGGTCCTGTTAAACGTATACAATTATAATATCAAAACAGATAGTAATAAATAACAAAGAGAACCTAAGTTAAAGTTTGTTCTGAGACTTTCAAAAGTATAAACACAATGGTAATAAACCTAGGTGCAATGACCGGTGCCCAAACTTGTAAGAGGCGATCCGGAGTTTATAATCTTGGATAATAAAACGGACAATAAACCCCTTTGTTTTGTTCATACCGTTTCCAAGTTCCCTTTCAAGTGAAAGTGAAATTACCCGACGGTCATTGATACTGTGCTTTAACATAGAATCGTAGAGGATTGCGTATAATTTTTGTATTTTTCTAGATAGTTAGGTCAAATATTAAGCATCTATTTTTTAAATGGATTTAGGACGAGAATCCAGTGCAGACTATCCTCCATAAATATTGCAACTGTCTAAACTTTCGGCCTGTATAAAAAAGACGTATTTTATTTTAATTATAATGCTTCATCATTTATGATACCTACTAGGTTCACTATAAATGTTTTTATGGGAACTTTCTCTTGAACATAGATGAATATGGTGGTACTTGAATACGAAGAGAAAATACAACGCGGTGCGGTACAAATAGCTCAATTAGAGGACCAAATTACACGGCAGGCGGCACGAAATAATACCGACCTAGATGCTTATCGTCGGGTTAGTTGTTTTGCCTTTTTTTAAACAAAATATCATATACTTGGGAGGAAAGCAAATTATGAGAGTGTTTTCATTGTTTGAGATAAAAGTATAGTCTGAAGTATACACAGTAAAATAAATCAATTAAACAAATAAAAGTAAGTATGTATTTTCATTTGTCCACGGCATTTCCGATGACTTCATAATGAAAGGACTCGCGCGCCAACTGTTATAAAGTGGCTGTACTAATTGAGAAAAAACCAAAGGCGTACGAATTAAATTTACCAGTTTTACTGTAATTGAATAAACTGTGTAGTAATAGTACGTGAGAGACAACCAAAGAGATATTTTCTACATTTTTTTAGATTTAAATTAATAAAATGTTAAGGCTATAACAAAAAAAGGTATAATACTAAAAACCTCATTTTGAAAAAAGAAGAAGTTATGAAACCTTTTTTTATGAAGTTTAACCTTTTTGTTTCAAGGGCGCTAATTGATAATCATAAATTTAACAAGGAAATAAATTCGATTTTTTGGCGTAATTTTAGTCTGTTACCTAGTGGCTTTTGTATTTTATTCCTAATCTTGTATTTTTTTATATTTTGTATATATTATATATTTTGTAATATTGGTGCTATTTTACGTAATATAGTTCAGTTATTACGTACAAGTGAAGCGGATGGAAAATAATACCATGGAGTATGAATTCTGAGATGCCACAAAAACTGCCTGGAAAGTTGTAATAAAGGGGCCATCATCTTCTCAGAACATTGAAATTATCACAAGATACTTGTAATATAAAGTTGAAGTATAATGTTGAAAGAAAATATACGTATTTAAGTACATTCGTTTCGTAAAATGTCATGAACATACCATATCTAGTATAATAACATATTGTGGTAATTTACATTTTTAACGAATCATAATATAAAGTAAATTATACCAAACCGGGCATAATTTATACTTTCGAATAACGATGACAACAAAAATTTAAGTCCACATTCTGCGGCCTAAATTACATAATATTAACATTATGTCATCATACATAACGTATGTGATCTGACATATACATAATATCGCATCCGAGAGAACTATAATTATCATTAAACTGCCATAACTACACTTTCGCTTCTTTAAAATGATGGATTTTCCAGCGTCTCGAAGAATTGGAGGAGAAACTCAAACAGAATCAGTTTAAACAGTTTCTGGCTCAGAGTTCTTATCCTTCTCAGTCAGAACTTCAAGTTGAAAGACCATATTCTGTAAATAAAAATCTATATACGGAGGACTGTTCTTTCGACACCGATCCTGTTTTAGCCAGTAACAGGTCTCGTACAGTTTTTACACAGAACAAAGCACCTAGAACAGGCGCATTACAGGTCATGTATTATGGAAAAACTCAACCAGTGGCCAAAGGCACGGATAAGAAAGGGCAATTTAATGTAACAAAGAAAAGGAAACTGTACAATGATAAAGATTTCCAAGATAATTAAATTTCTCTTACATAATCTGTTGATGCATAAAAAAGTCTGTAGATTTAGTGTTTTAGATCTATGTTCCTTATTACGAATATTTATTTACATGACAATGTAAAATATTAGCTTTGCAATTTTTTATTTAATGTAGCTTCTAATTGCCTAATATTATTTAGTAATATAAAACATTCTTATTAGAGGAAATTGTAAATAAAAAAATAATTTCATTGTTAGTTTTATTTAATTCACCTGTTGCTTTTATCAAATCAACAGACTTAATATGAATTAGTATGCGATTATGAAAAAAAATCACATTCCTATTCATAAGTTACATCATGACCTACATATGACGGTTTGGACGTACTTGAAACGTGAATTGCTTTACTAAACACAAATTACTTGATCAAAAAAATGTATTTTGTAATTACTTACATGCATTTAATGCTATCTGAAACATTGCAGTAAGAAATCTCTTCAAACGTAATTTCTGCACTGATTTTTTAACATTGTCCGTTGTTCTTATTCATGTTTTTTTATTTTTTAATCTATATTCGAGCTATGCCGAATTACAAGTTTTTCTTGAGATTGTGTTTTTGTTTGATTGTATTTGTACTGCTACTAATATTAGATTCTACGTTATTATCGATACATTTCTTTGAGTTAGTTTATGATTATCCTAAATGCTTACAAGTTTGGAAGATATTAGTTGCAAACTCGACACTACACTCGTAGCTTGAAACACAAGATAATTAGAACAAAATGTTGTTAATATTTATAAAGGGTTCCTGTAAGTTTGATTATTGTTTTTCTCACAGTTATGGGATTTTTTTTCACTATAATATCACTCAATATTCAATGACAAAGTGGTACAGTGAATTTAAATAGGGGATACATTCAAATGAATCCTCCTAAACTAGCAGTTGAACCCTAGGATCATAGCTAAGAACAGTGCTACAAAGTTCCACCGTAGAATGGCATCAGCAAAATGTTTAATTCCATCGAAAATAAAATTTATCATAAGAATTTAATCTACATATTTCTGGTGCAATAATGATCGCTTCCGAGTGTAACGTCGCTCCAACGATTTAAAACTGTAAATCATCAATTACTACGAAAAAAAAGCATTTAACTTTCTTGCAAAGGATATATCGACCATTCTAATATTACTTCACTACGAAGTGAACGTACAACGTCATTGCTAAGCAAATTGATTCTCATTTCATATAATGGTTATTGTGTTGAAAGTCAACCACAACGCGGGATGATAGGTATCAATCAAAATACTGTCGATATAGATGACATTTAACATAAACTTGAAAGTGTTAACTTGATGATAAAGTTTTTTATAGCTATAAATACAATATTTTTTGAAGTGAAATTTCTTATGGGAGATTTTTGAAATTCTGATCGGTAATGTTTGGAGTGTTGAAAACACCTGTTCTCGTATGTTTACCAAAATTAAACAACGTCGGGTGCGGTCAGTATTTGGACGGGTGGCCGTCTAGTACCATCACGTGACGTTGGCATTTTGTTGTATTTTTTAAATGTAAATGTTTCCTTATACAAAAGTTTCACTTTTATCATGTGTCTTTACCCTGTTTTTAACAATAGCATCAGTCTGTATACACCCCATTGCTGGGCCAAAGTTGTCTAACCGAAAGAAAATTATGGGTATAATTACCACACTAGCTTATAACACATTGGTGATTTCGAAATCCGAAAAACCCAAAATTCTTTATTTTTCAACATACACTGATAATACAAGAACATTTCTCCGGTTCATGTTTCCTGACAATGTATTCCTTCACCATCAGCCAATAGTGTTACCAATTTCATTTATTTTCAATTTCGTTTTCGTTTCAATTTTCGATTTCAAGCGATGATCGTTCAGTGGTTATCGTCTTGGGATACCGCGCCGATCGACAGAGCTTTTGGAGAAAGAAAAGACTGTGATGAAACCATAGCGTTGTGGTAGGACATTATCTAAACCTGCCTGGCTTGTTACCGCCCTCAAGTTGAATACCTATTGCCGTACATCTAGCCTGAGCAAGTTTATAATCTTGGACCACATCGTCGTTTAACGTATTTTTTTTTCTTACGTGCCTTCTGTATGCAATGTCTTGTAAATGAGACAGACGTACACCAGGAATACAAATAAACAATTTACAAGGTAAATACGGGAGAAAAACCTTATTAGATATGCGAATAAGGCAATATAAAGTAGACGATCTAATAACTTTGTTGTAATTATAACAACCGACACAGCAGCGCGAGTACTTTCTATATAATAAAGTGTGTTATTTATATTATGTACTGCTGCTTAGCGACAAGAATCGGTTTCTCCGTGATATAAAAGACATCATGCTATTTATATTTATACTATATTATTATATTAATGTATATTATATATATTTATACTAACTTTTGCTCGTAATCTAATATAGATTTGACCTACCCTCCGAAACAATGTATTTTTCTGCATAAAAGTGCTCTATCTTGTTTTGTACCCCTGACAACACTCCCTTAGGAGTGAAAGGAGGAACACTCCACGTGAATGCACGGCCGTAGCTAGGGGGGCGACATTGTGGGGGCAATGCCCAATCTTGAAATCACAATGCCCTACCTTAAAAATACCAAAAACTAACATAAACTATTATAATTAAATTGTTCATAGTTTGGAATCGATAGTATCTAAACTTTTTCGAATATACCACAGTTTGTGACATTCGAGGGAGATCAATTATGATACATTTTTTAATTCGGCCCTACCTGTAACCAATGCTGCCCTACCTCAAATTTGAGTCTAGCTAAAGCCCTGCTTGAAAGCCTAACAAACAAATTTACATTCACATTTATAACGTCACTTACGATTTGTTTGTATATTTGACAGGTCATGTATAATTCGCAAGGATGTTTTAATATTTTGCAACATTTCAAGGTGAGATTTGGTAATAAAAACGCAATATTTATAACTATAAAATATAACATTTATTTTATATCTTTGGCTATATATTAGTTTCATAGCATCTTTGTAAGAGGAATAATATAATAATAAAATTGAAGCACCTCGTGAATTTCGACTTTCATATTTTTATATAAAATATACTTTCTTTTTTCGTAAAATACAGTTTATTCGAACGTTTAGTAGATAATAATATTATTTTTAAACATCTAAAATAAGTCCATAAAATACTTTGGTTACTAGAATTATTTGTGAGCCTTTGTTAATAATAATTATGATGATTATCATATAATTTATATTATCTACTGGTGTCGAATGAGTCTATCAAGTGAGTTCCAACTGAAGGAGTAATCGATTTGAAGATGACCATATCTTGATAGATGAAAGTTATCAGGAGCTGTCTTCGGGAATGGTCGAGCCCAATCTTCGTATTCTGGAGAAAGGCTCTCGTAGGCTTCCGTCATCCTAGAAGAAATTAAATATTATAGTTTTAGATTTGTAGCTAACCTAATAAGAGATTAGAATAAGTTATCAAATAAAACTTTTCATTAGCAGCATGAAATACTATGAATTTTATTTGCCTAATCTGGTATGTGGTTTACAATATAATGTAATCTATTTTTCTAATAATAGTGTAAGGTAATTAAGTAATAAGCACATTATAACTATGAATGTGAAAGTCGCTTTCAAGCTACCTATTTAAGAACTAATATAAACTCAATATTTTGTTTAAAAAAAAATCGACCTTCGTGGGATGCCAAAAATGAAATAAAAGACAAACATTTCTATGGACATTCCTTAGTATTTAAAGATGAAGACCAAATTGGCATAATAAATTAACAAAAAAATTGTTTTCATGAAATCTTAATGGGGTGGGAAAGATGTAAAATTAACGCAATGAAGTTCGAAACACAACACCTTACACAGGCACCGGGTATAGAACTAACCGCTCAGTTCTCGCCAAACTTTTCGACCGCTCTGAATATAGCTGCGCAAACACAAATTTAAGTATAAATACATATTATATTACATCTATACATAAATACAACTTCGTGATTTCTATAATAATGATTTAATTTTGTTTTGTATTAAACTCTTGACGATATTATGCCCAATCTCGAACTAACGGCTATATTCAGAGCGGCCAAAATGATTTACGAGGACTGTACTTGTTACACCACCGGTTAAGCCTTGTAATACGGCACGCGGAACAGTGTCTAGTAAGATAATGTGTATATATGAAGCGATTTAATTATCTATCCATAAACAGTTGAACACGTTTAATTTATAATCTCAAATAAAAAAATAGAAAAAATTGCGTAAAGTTAAGATAGAATTATTTCAAATTCCTACAATATTGAAAAGGGTCTAAAATTGATGCATGAAAATCTGATACATTTTAAATTCTTAAAAAAATATTTTTATTGTTTTATATGATCGTACAAGTAAGATCGTACAACTTAAGATTGTTGTGTCAAAATTTGAAACAAAACTAAGGAAAATATATAAACTGTAAGCGTCCGTTGCATGTTGCATGCAGCATGGCAGCGGCCACACTCGGCAGCGACAAATCCAACCCACACTGAGGTAATGAGTTGCAAACATTTTAAATTGGAGAAAGAAAGAGTTTGAATCATAATAATAGTAGTAATCATAGTATTTTGTACGGAGGTATGTAAGTATTTTGAATTTCATTGACATTACCGCAGTAACAATAAATACTTTGTCATAATATAATCTGTCCAAAAGAATGAGAGAAGCTAACATCGTAACACGTTAGTCTACATTCTACAGCAATGAATAGATATCATGCTAAACAGACTGAGAAAAATGAAAATGGTGTAATGTTGTCCAACCAAATGCGTCCAATTCTTACGCTTTATCGATGCATCTACATTCTAATATATTCTGAATTTAAAATGTATTTATTCATCTTACATTACATGATATATATCTGGTAATATAATTGCACTCTCGTGCTATATGAATCTTCTATATCATCATATATATTAATACGTGAAGCCAAATCTTTGTATCCCTTTTTAAGAAAATTGCGTGAACGGATGAATGTGAAATTTGGCATAGTTAAAGTTTATATGGAGGAGAAGTGCAGAAAGCTATTTATTTTATATAAAATGCATTATAAGTACATTCAATTAATTAAAATATGCATTACTCACACTACTACTCAAATTTTACACAACATATACACACATGTAAATAAAAAAGACATTTTGACATCCGTCAATAACGGACATCAAAAAAGTAGTAATAATATTCGTCCAATAGGACAGGCGAAGGAATTAATCCATACTGCCAAACTTCAAAAAAGGTTGCGAAAGAGGTTGCTATGCTCGACTGTATGTATTTTTTTTACTCTTACGTTCCAATTACCCTTTTTTATTCTACATTCAACAATGATATTATATATTAACACGTGAAGCCAAAACTTTGCACCCCTTTTTAAGAGAATTGCGCGAACGGATGAACTTGAAATTTGGCATAGTTAAAGTTTAATTTAGTTAGTTTAGCTATTTTTTTTATATAAAATGCATTACAATCATATTAAATTAATTAAAATATACATTACTCACACTACTGCTTGAATTTTACACAACATATATGTAAATGAAAAATACGTTTCGAACATCCTTCAACCTTCTTACGTTCCAATTACCTTTTAAATATTTTTAACATGTCTGACGTTGCATGCCTTACAATATGCCCTTTGAAATCAACTGGTCAAATTGTAGGTTAATTTTAGAATAATATAATATGTAAATTCATAATATACATAATATTAATTGATAAATAATTTATCTTTAGTAAATTTATGGAACTACTGAAATAATTATTATTCTCTTTGGTTTTATTGAATGTCAAAATTTTTATGTGACAGACTGCTTTCACTTCATGTCACTTTGCTTCATGTTGCCATAAGAGTAAAGCAATATTTCCAAAGTCAATGTCAATATTTTAATGTTTAGTATTTCTTTATGGTGTAACTCAAATGATGATTCAATAAAAAATGAGCGAAAAATACTTTGTAAAATTAAAATAAGAAAATTTGTTTGGTCATGAAAGTAATCCACGACTTGTATCTCCGTGGTTACAGTGATGCAGTTCAACTTGATGTAGCAATTATATTTAGTACAGTTGATGATGAATTATGAACAAAAATGAATTCATTTTCAAAAGTTAATGGTAGTATTATAAACATCTTTGTTTTGGATTCATAATTTGATTCTATTGTGCATCCATTACTTTTCCAAATGATGATACTGGGCATATCACTATTCCTCATAATGTATAGACTATATTTAATTCAATATCACCCAGAAATACCACGCGCCCATGGTGTCGTGTAAAATTAATTGAAAATTATGTCATGAGGGGGTCCGATAATTTTTTTTTATTATCGAAAAGTTATGTTTACTTAGTATTTAAGGGCCTTACCACCTTATGTAATCGCCTGTTTTTTGTTTCAAATTTATAATTAATTTAAATTTTCATTCAGACATCGATTTTTTTATGTTTATATAATTGAAAAAAAGTGGCAAATAACTGAGTAGGCATGATGAAAGCCTTTGATTATGGAGGTTATAATACCTCTTGATAAAAGAACCCTAATAAAGTTCAAACTTTAAAAATTCAATGAACTGTGGTCGAATGTCGACCACTGGGCGCCCACTAGTACATATAATTAGGCAAACGTAGAACAGTTCAGTACTATTTTCTTCTCTGTTTGTCAACAGATTTTCTTTATTATTTTTTTGGTAAGTAGCTACGGATGAGCTTACAGTGTGTTTTTATACCAATTTACAATATTTCCAGAATCCTCGATACAGAATACAGATATCTAATATCTAAATACCTGAAGAAAAAAGCTAAAACGAATTTCATCAACTCGACACTAGGTGGTGCTAGTTTATATTTTATTTGTTATTCAGTTTTATATAGACTTCTGCGTCGTCCATTAACAATATATTTTATGTATACAAGAAAAAATATAAGCACTTCTCCACGGCAGGAGAACACACATCGCTTAGTCCTAATAAAAATTGTAGTTTGTTAAAACTTTAACTACTTTCTATTAATCACAGTTATGATTGTGAAATTATCGTGATAACCTTTTTTTTTATAAGGGTCATCTATCTATCTCTAAATCTATATATGTATCTACAAAGTGGAACTAAAAATAATGATCGAAATCTATAGGTACTTTGACGTGATGCACGCATTACAACGACAGATCTCTATCATTTTATTTATATTATCTGTATAGTGATAATAAAATAAAAAAGATGGATCGAACGTGGACGAAGTCGCGGACGGTTGCTAGTTTTAATAATACTTCCGAATAATAATTATCTACAGATATTCACCGACATTACCTCGCAAAGTTATGTTCACGTAATGCGTGACTAGAAAGTGGTGTATGTTACTGATGTAATTGGTTTTGTGTATGTAGTTTTGTTTGACTTTCCGGTGTACAACTTGGTATGGTTTTTTTAAATATTTTGTTTACTTTAGATTTTAGGTCGTCATTCAATATTTATACTTCAATTGAGTCATAGTTTTAAATGTGTCAATGTATTAGAAGCTTAAGGGAAAGTTTTACTATTTCGATTAAAATGTTAAATAGTTTTGAACTGAACGATCGACGGTTGTCCCTCAAGGGTCATTGTCAACAAAAACTACAGTCTCCAAGGTTCTCACAAGTGCAGCGTAACTTTCATTTAATAGGAAGCAAAAAAACTACTATAAATTCACACGTTATAATATTACAATTAACGTTGTACGAAGTATTCACACAATGACGTGCGTTTTTGCAGTAAATACTTTCCGTTGAAGTCAACGTTGCACGCTCCGGTCTTGGGAACGAGAAACTCTATTCGAGCGATTAATATTGTATATGCCTTTGTTAAATGTTTACGCTTTATTCTTGTATTAACTATTAATTACCAAAGCGTAAATAAATGACAATATATAATATTCCTTGTCAATCTTTTTGGCCGCTCTTTAGCCGTATCTTTGGGACTTGCACCTGTTGTCGTCAAATTTTTAATGCAAAACAAAGTTAAAATATTATTATAGAAACCTAAAATTGGCATCAATTTATCCATAAGCTGTCTCTATGTTATACATACTATAACTAGCGGGACCGGCAGACGTTGTCCCGTCCTGATTATAAAAAAGTCCTTAACAAATTATATACTAAAACCATCCCCATGAATCACTTTATCGACTGGTGAAAACAGCATGAAAATCCGTTTAGTAGTTTTGGAGTTTATCGCGAACAGACAGACAGACAGACGCGGTAGTGGACTTTGTTTTATACTATGTAATGATACGTTAAACTATATTCAGAGATGCTAAAAACTTCGGCGAGGACTATGCATACTCGATTTCACACGCAGCCATTGTATTAAAAACTAAGCAAAGCATCATTCTAAATAGCTAATACACATACACATATGGTCCATAGATCACAACCAGGGCCAGAACTGACAATTACGTTCATCACATAAAGTCAATCATATATGAGATTCTTTCGTTCAAATAATAGGAAACTGTAATCTTCAAAATTTACGAAATTGAGAAATTTTTAATTATCTCATTCTTGATCTCTTTTTAATCATTATAGTTTAACTTTTTATAGCTGTTAATTATGTACAAAACGAGTGCCTGACATTAAATGAGTTAAGTCAATTGTAGGTTGTGAAGTACTATTTTCTTTTTATGTTAAAGTAACGTAACGACCCACGTCGGCTTTGCAAGTGACGTCTCGGTTTTGACTGTGAAGCTTTGATATTTATCTAAGCCATAGTAATTACGTAAGAATGAAAGAAGAATATATCAAATTAAAAAATTATACCAATAGATTTGATACGAGTTATATCATTTGATATTGAGTTTTGGAGAGTTTTAATATCTCTATTGCAATTCCTCCTGTTAATAGTTAACATTAGAGACCAAATTTAAGTTTTGCTCATTTTTAAAATGTACAAAAAATATATGTATACGCAAATACCGTTGGGCATATCCATTAAAAGTATTGAAACTTATCAAGAGTTTTTTAAAATAAAATATGTACACATTAGGGAAAAGACAGATAGTCGACTAAGTTCGGTTTCGTGCTTTGTCTATCGCAGTCATTGTGCTCTGCGATATAGAGGACGCTTTCGAAAACCGAAGCAAGTCGGTTGTCAGATCAATTGGCGGGTACGGTATATGTATTTTTTTCACAACTATAAAATTACATTTCGATAAGACACATTTTGATAAGAAATATTATGCCATGAAATTTACAACACCTTCTTTTTATCTTAAAATTATAGTAAAGATATTCCTTCACTGTAGTTCGAATACATTACTATGGTAGCGGTTTTATTTATATAATGCGCGGCATTCATATGAACTCATAGGATGCAAAAATTCCGTGCGTCGCGTCGATGCACCGCAACCAATCTATAGGAATCCACGGAATTTAAATCCGGTGTGAATTTTTATTCACATTGCGTGCGTTTCTGTGTAATTCTATACATCACAGATTTTGCGAAAAAAAAGTACGAGTAAAGTGTATTATAGTGCGCACCAACTATAATTAATTATATCACTGTAATTGCAGCCTGCTCATTCACGCCGTCTCGGGCGGCTTAAGCGAAAATAATAAATTCAATAATGTTCTTGTGTGTACTATGTACGATTTAAGCTTGTAATTAGACCAGTAGACTTAACTGAGGTAAATATCGTGACTATGGTGCGTAACGTTAGCTTTTACTATTTTCATAAGTTTAAACTGCCGTTTTAGGTGTTATAGTTAATTCATTGGGTAAGTACTATGAATGCCGACAATGAACGGTTTAATATTTGAGCAACTTTAAATGCACATGTGCTAACGTCTTAGGTAGTAATTAACATTCGTCACGGTGTTGAATGTCGTTGTCGGGCAGCAAAACACAAAACGTTGGGAAACACATACCACACTTATTCTATGTAACTATTTCATGCGATCTTTTTAGTGCACAATAAAATCCTCCTTATTCACAGTTTCAGATAAAAAATCACTTTCTATGTTCAAGTCTATTTACAAACATAAAAAAAAATACATACAACCGAACGTAGTAACCTCTTCCTTTTTCGAAGTCGGTTAAAAATACCGCGCGCCGCTAGGACCTTTGATATAAACCGAAATGGTACGTGTGTGGAACTTTATAATTAATTATATCACATACAAATCTAATTAACTGGCTTCGTAACTGTTTTGTTGCTGAAGTTAAAACTTATTTAAAGAAAATTAATTTAGACTGGTTGTTCTAAATTTAAACAATGCTCCTGATCACCCTGGTGAGTGTGAAGCTGTGTATCCGAAATTAAATTGCGTATTAAAAGGTGCAAAATAAGAAAAAAAATCACTAAGTTCTTGAAATCTTCATATAATCTAAATAAAATTAATCATCATTACATAATATAAAACAAAGTCCCCTACCCCGTGTGTTTGTTCGCGATAAACTCAAAAGCTACTGAACGGATTTTCATACGGTTTTCACCAGCGTATAAAGTGATTCACGAGGAAGGTTTTGGTATATAGTTTGTCAAGGATTTTTTTTATAATCAGGGCGGGACAACGTCTGCCGCGCCCGCTGTTACAAAATAAAAATGTTTCTCCGAATAATTTATTTTAATTTTAATATAGTCTTATTTTATGTTCTTCTAACCTGGGAACGCACCCCCTACTTTTGTATACAAAATGCATTCCAAATTCAGGATTTCTATATTTGCATCATAATTATGATATCTTACCCTTTGCGAAAGGAGTTTATTTTAAATACATTTTTTTTTAAATTTTACACGTCCTGATATATTTCTGGTTATGTTATTTTATATACATTAGTGCTTATGTTAATGATCCTGTATCTACAGAACATGTCGACCAAGATAGTTCATAGTCACAGATCCAATATCTAAAAAGAAAAACAAAATCTAAATCAGATACATGGCACTGTGGTTTTTTTTCGACCTGACTAC